>VDFB02153877.1:126946-204698 GCA_007258455.2 Sequoia sempervirens
ATGGCTCTCTATTGCATCTCTTCATTTCTTTGTGTTTTCCTTTTCAGAATTGAAAGTTCTCCTCTCTTCTAGCCATTGTCAATGCTCATCTAAGATCCCATCCATAGCCCCAACATCATCAAAAATGGTTTGCATCCTAGATGCAATCATCCTCACAGAGGTGCATACTTTTCATTTGGAATAGTGTTGATTTGATCTGATGGTTCTAGCGTACATTGATTTGTGCTTGCAACGAAAGCATGCTCATTGATTTCTGTGGTGGAGGTGGGGGGTTACGAGGTGGAGTGGGCGGAGGTGGAGGTGAAGGTGTTGGAGATGGATGGCGTGGAGGTGGATTGCGAATATTATTGAATGGATCCATGAGATCTTCAAGATATGAGTGAACCTGCATTAGATTTGTAATTTCAAGATGTAAGATACATGTTTAGGAAATACCAAGTTAAACCATTCAATATAAATGGTCTTAAATAATTGAATACAAATGATAAAATTATATGTAAGCCTCATTTATATGTCTAAGGCACATGTTATTTGAATGAAAATACAACTTGATATTGTATAATCTTGCAGGATCTTATTATTGTTAAATTTGGTTGGGCCTTGGGCAACTTTGATGACCAAATTTTAAGAACTTCTTTAATCCCCTTAAGAAATGTCATATTGTCAACCCCTTAAGAAAATTGAATTACGATTTAGGGTGACAGGATGGCTTAAGGGGATTTACGTCTAGTGAGGTCCTAGGAGAAAATGGCATGGCTCAAATGAATAAAATTTGGTGAAGTTTCCGGCTGGCAACCAAATTTCATTAAGATCCTTTTAAAGAAAAAATGATGGCTTTAGGGTTTAGTGTTTAGACTTTAGAGTTTAAGGTTTAAGGTAATAGGATAGCTTAAGGGATCTACATGCTGCAAGATCCTAGGAAACAATTACATGGCATAAGGTAATGAAATTTGGTGGAGTTGCCTAAGACAACCAAATTTCATTAAGAGCCTAAGAAAAAATAATGGCTTTAGGGTTTACGGTTTAGACTTTAGAGTTTATTATTTAATTAGCTAAAATCCCCAAATCCTAACTTTTAATCAACCATTAAGGGGATAATCATGTCACATCCATAGCTTAAAATTAAAATAATTCCAAATCACCAATCCAAACTCAAACTAATGTAACTTACTTCCACTTCATCAAATCTAAAATGAAATTAATAATCTATCCTAGCCATCAAATCAATTAGACTAATCATAGCCATTCATTTCCAACTTAGACCTTCAATCCAAATTCAAATTAGCATTCAATTATTCCCATCTACCTAATCAAGTCAACACAAGCCCTCCATCAACCCAACCACCTACATTTAATTCTCTCTTCCCTCTCAAATTCAAATTCAAAAATTCTCTCATGATTCTAGTCCTCGATTCCAAAAAAACCTAGTCCTCCATTCCTTCCCCCTCAACTCTATAAAATAATGACATCCCCAAATGTTTCCATATGATAAAATTTGTATGTATATGTTATCACATTAGAGAACCAAAGAGAAACTTCAACACATACATTTAGAGCCATAAAAGAATGTTATGGAACATATTATGCTTCTCTAATCTTTCATTATTTTATTTACCTTTCATTAGAAGTAGAGTATTGAGTTTGCACTTGCATTCTTGGTCTAGAATTTCTCTTCTACACTAAGTACAAAAATATAATATTGGATAGCTTAGTATATCTTTCTCTCCTAATATATATTTCCTAGTTCTCCTTATCCATATTTGAGTATCTTAGCATATGTGTAACACGACATGTTAATAATATATCTCACATAAATGTAGGGATGTGTCGCTAATGTCATCTTCAAACATATTTAACCAATAGGAGATACTATAAGGTATCTAATATAACTATACAACCTATACATGTATGACATATGGTGACCTTTGGCTTTTTTTGATATGTCAAGGGTAGTTTTGCAAATATTAGTTTCTAGTGCTTTTGTGAGTTTTCACCACTTGTAAGTTTATTAAGCTACACTTTTGGGTTTTCAACCTAATAGGGATAAACCTAGTAGATTTTTTAGCTATCCAGCCTAATGGAGATAAATCAAACCACATTTTTTGGTTTTTAGTTGCACCTATCAAGTTATTTGTTAGCTATTAAATTTACAAACATTCTAGGATTATAAGTCTACTATAAAATTTGATGTAAAATAGATTACACATTGAGCCCTATAATTTAATTACAACAATGAATAAATATAGCAACATTTAGTAGTCATAATGAAAATCAAGCCATGATAGTAATATAGAGATAATATACAATGTTTAATATAGATAAGTTAAAGAATCATTTTACAAATATATATCTATATATTCACATCATTTTTGTTTTTTCTTTAGATTTCAAATATATCCACCAATCCTCCTTATCTTACATTAACATAAACTCAAAAAACATAGTGGACATGTACACACATATAAAACTACATTAAAATAGTGTTAGATCTTACAATTTTTCAAGGCTTAAATTTCATCCTCTTAGACGATCACTCTTACTAAATCATTGGCATAAATTAGATGCACACAATGGCACATTAAAGGTTTATTCCTCATGTTGGATTCCCTATTTTATATAACTATATCTTTATTATCTAATTTAAATATATCTAAGCACAAATTTCTTTTATGTAACACATTGATAATTTCAACTCATTATAAAAACCAAATACAAATTTAAAGGGGGTACACTATATTTATAAATAAGAATTTAAATACCATCCCTATCTCCATGGTGTGTCACTTGTTCACTAAAAAGCCCTTACATAAATCATCTACTTAGGTCAATCTTATCTAGATTTTTCTTAAATATTAATATTCATAAAATATGGCACAAAGCATATTGATGCATTTCTATCCTTCCACATAAATCTATATAGTATCAAAATATAGGTAATTTTATGGTTAAATTGAATCTCTCTTAATTGCCAAATAATCCATTATGATTGAGGATGGGTGGATTATTATCTAGGATATATATGTATCTGGAAGTGTTTCCAATTGGAATTGCTATAATTATACTTTTATGGCATTCTAGATATTCAAAATAGTTTTCATAAATCTACCAAATAGACCCATTCTTGACATTGAACCTACATAATTTTAGGTATGTCCAATGAAAGATTAGGGTCTAGGGTTCATAAATTTCAAATGCTTTAGTATTATGGGTTTAGATTTTACAGTTTAGGGTCTAGGGTTTAGCAAACTTAGGGTTTTAACAATTTTTTTTGTTCCAATTCAATTTAGGGTTTCAGTTTTAAACAATTAGGGTTTTTAATGAATTTTTTTCGTTTCAATTCAAACTAGGGTTTTCAAATTCAATTTTTTTTCGTTTGATTTGAATTTAGGGTTTCAAAAAGCTCGATGTGGATTTGTAAATGCGATGTTTTATTTCATTTCGATCTTTAGGGTTTTGAAATGCAAATTTTTTTGTTTTGTTTCAATTAGGGTTTTCAAAATCAATTTTTTTGGGGTTTAATCGAACAATTTAAGATTTAAAAGTTAAAATTTGTTTCTAAAACACAATTCAAGGTTTTTTTTCTCAATTTTATTAAAAAACATTTAAATTTCATTGCAAGTTTTCATCTAATTTGACAACTATTGAATTCTAATATAACGATTAAAAAAATAATTAAAACGTCACATAAATTGAAAAAAAACATGCTAAATTAACGTATTTCTTTTAAAATTTCAATTCAAACCAAAAAAAGGCGAAGAAGTGGGGTACTTGTACTTGGTGTTGAGGTCGCTGTCGCAAGCCACTCGGGGTCCCGTTCGCAGAAGTGAAAACTACTGTTTTTTTTAAAAAAAAATAACAGTAGGAAACGGGATCCTGATTTATATAACTCGGGATCCCGTTATTTATAAATCGGGATCCCGTGTTTTACAAATCGGGATCCCGTTTATTTAAAATCGGGATCCCGTTCCATCTGCTTTGGTTCGGAGTCTGACGGGAAACGGGATCCCGATTTTTAAAAAGCGGGATCCCATTTGGTCTCATGCTCGGGATCCCGAACCATAATGGGATCCTGTTTTTTAAAAATCAGGATCCCGTTTATTAAATCGGGATCCCATTTTATCGATGCCGATTTCAATTTTTTGGCTAAGGCAAAAAACTTCCACGTTTCGTGGACTCAACTTCGTGCACTTACCCTATGGCATGTTGTACCATTGTGTTTGATGGAATTTTCTTTTATGACATTGCTTCACTTTATGTGCCAATACTTCATTCATTAACATCTGCTGACATATCCATCCTTTCATAATGTAAGTGTCCTACTTTTGATCTTTAATGGAAAATTCTGCCTCATGGTTATATTATGACTATGCATAGAATATCACTGTGATGTTCAACCGATACACTGTTAATGAATTTCCCTTCTTAAAGTGACTGTCCAAAGTTGACTTTCCACTATAGTTCATGTTATTATGATACATATTGAATGATATGGAATATACCTGAAAGATTGTACATGAACTATGAGCTAGGCTCAACCCTTGTGGGAGCCACATTTACTCCACTCATATTTAATCAGATTTTTTGTACCTATAGCTGCACATGGAACAAATAGTTAGAAAAACATGACATGTTTCAGATGTATTTGATCATCATCTCCTCTCTCTTCTCTGAACATGAGTGACTAGCTTGTCTGATGCATACAAAAAATGGTCTATACATTGATGGGTGGATGTATATGTAGGATCAAAGACCGTCATTGCTTAGAACTCTGTTCTAACCATTGCAATTCTTTCAAATGCAGGATATGAAAACTGAGAGTTGTAGAGGACACAAAACAAGCAATCTAAAGCTGAGGAACATGCAAGATGATGGACCTAAACCAGTCATCAGGCAATGACTGGCCTTTCTCTCTATATATGTATCTTTTTTCTTTCAATCCATTCTTGTATATATTGTATTTTGTGCACATTGGACAAGCTATATCTCACGACTTGTGTGAGATAGATCTTAACCTTTGAATCAATAAAGATATTTCTTTCAGCAATATTCTATATGAATCTTTTCAATATTGTATACATCTGTATAAATGCAACAATCCATTGCTGAAAATAAAAGCTTTTTGATTCTTCTATTTATACATCTGAATGCAATATAGGAAAGACTTAATATAAAATGTACCTCATACTTAAAACTCACTCAATTTGATCTAAGAATAAAAAATGAGTAACATCTTTGGCGACATCTGCTACATGTTTGCCTGCTAAACACTAAGACCAGTTGCCTAACATGTCCATTGGGAATGGGGTCACTCAGAAACTCATACTAGGTTTGAAAACAACTTGCTTCATTGTTGTAACTCAATCATGGAAACTCATAACTCCCTGGAGTTCAAAACTAACTAACTGTGTTGAAAAGCACTTAGGGAAACTGAAAACAACAACTATTCTAAAAGGTGCAGTAGTAGTTATTGAAAGCATGAAATGACTAAAATGATGTAGATCAAACCTCAAAGCAGTGCTTGAGGTGTATCCCATTGACAGGGATAGGAAATATTTCACCATCCATTTTGGACAACTAGAATGTATTATGCTCCTTACATTTTGTGATGAAAAATGGACCACTCTAGAAACTGTCAAACTTCGTATGCTTCCCTGGCCTACTTTTTAACTCATCCCATTTCAGCACAATGTCACCTTCTTTGAAAAATCTAGCAATTGCCCTTTTGTCAAAAACTCTTTTAGTTTGGAGTTGATGATGCTCTAAAGACTTCATGGCTTTGTCTCTAGTCTCTTCCAACTCCATGAGCTGAGCAAATCTAACCGCTAAGGAATCCTGTCCTTCAAACATTTCCAATTGATGCATTAAATCAAGAGCTGGTAACTCTACAGATATAGGCAGTCTGGCTTCCTTACCATAAACCAACATGTATGGAGAATTTCCAACAGACCTTTTAGGAGTTATCCTATCTTCCCATAAGGCAGATTTCAGCTTGGTGTGCCAAGCTCTCTGATTGTCCTCCATCATTCGTTTAATGCTCCTGATCAAGTTCTTATTAGTGCTCTTAACTAAGCCATTACCCTAAGGGTAATAATTTGATGAAGTGTTCAAATATATACCATTTTTCACTACCCAATCAACCACTCAAATTCCCACAAATTCCAAGGCATTATCTGAAATGATGGATTCTGGAACTCAAAATTTGGTTATAATCTCATCATAGAAATTTAATACAAAGGTCTCATTGGCTTCCTTCTGGGCTACTGCCTCTGTCCATCTTGTAAAATAATTTGTAGTAGTAAGTACCCACTTATGCCCAACACTGGAAGGTGGGTTTATAGGTCCAATGAAATCAATGCCCCATTTCATGAAGGGTTGCTCTACCTAATTTGGCTGCAAGGGTAGTGCTGGCAGTTTTTCCTTTCCAGCAAAAATTGCACATTTCACACATTTTCTGGCCCATGCATGGGCATCTTTAAATATGGTTGGCCAGTAATAACCAGCCCTCATAATCTTCCATGCTGTTATTTTTGGGGCAAAATGACCCCCTAAAGTTCCATCATGGAACTCATGAAGCACTTTCTCAATCTGATTATAATCAATACACCTTAGCAAAACACCATTGAGATCTTTCCTGAATAAAACATTGTCAATTAGAACATATGGAATGGATTGTAACCTGAAATACCTCCTCTTGGTTCTATCTAAATGTGGTGGACATTGATCAATTTGTAGAAAATGAATCATATCCTGAACCCGGCCTGCTACTAGCGTAGGTACAACATTCTGATCCTGACCATCAATAACTAAAACAACTTATGTCTCCTTTTCCTGTATATTTTTTGAAGTTGAAGCCAGCTGTTCATAGAGTCCCTTACCCCTTACCAACTTTGTGATCTTGATCTCTATATCAAACTCCTTGACTCTAGTAATCCATCCAGCCCTTTTTTCATTAAGATCCTTACTAAGTAAGAATTCCTTCATGCTTGGATGTGTTACCATTAAGTGAATCTTGTTATTAGAAACCAATGGTTTGAATTTCTTGAGGCTTCTAATGACAACTAAAACATGGTTTTCTACAAATGAGTATTTTTTCTCATAATCAACCAATGCTTGGCTAAAGAATGCAATAGGCTGTTCTGAGCCTACACTGTTCTGTTGAACTAGCATTGCTGAAACAGAATCAATGATGCCAAATGCATACAGGATAAAATATTTTGTAAAATCTGGATTCACCAATGTAGGGACTGATGCTAAGGCCTCTTTAATGGCTTCAAAACTACATTTTGCTTCCTTAGTCTAGCTGAAAACTGTGTTTTTCCTCAGCATAGCAGTCAAAGGCTGAACAAGATTTGCTACATCAGGTATAAATCTCCTCAAAAAATTGATCCTGCCTAAGAAACTCTGCAGCCCCTTCTTATGATTGGGAAAAGGTAGCTCTAGAATAGCTTTAACTCTCTCAAGTTCAATTGTGATTCCCTATTTTGACACTATGTGTCCTAATAGCTTACCCTCATGAACAAAAAAAATACTTTTCTTGGGATTAAGGGAGATTCCATATTCCCTACATCTTTCAAACACTAGTTTTAAATGTTGCAGATGTTCATCAACATTCTTTGAGAATATGGTAATATCATTCAGATATATCAGCACTATTTTATTGATCAAACCTTGGAAAGCCATGTTGATAGCCCTTTGAAAAGTGGCTCCAGCGTTGGACAGACCAAAAGGCATTCTCTTGTAGACCATAGTGCCCCATTTTGTTGTAAAGTTAGTCTTGTATTGGTCTTCTCTGACCAATACCTGGTTATAACTAGAGTAACCATCAAGCAAAGAGAATCTTTCTAAACCAACAACCACTTGGAGGATCTGCTCCATAGAAGGTAATGGATAATGGTCTTTTAGAGAGGCTCTGTTAAGATCTCTAAAATCTACACATAACCTAATTTCACCATTTTTATTTCTAACTGGAACCAGGTCAGAGAACCAGGAAGTGTGCTTAATTGGAAATACAATACCCCCCTCAACTAACTTAGTCAATTCCTTAATCATTAAAGGTTCCAGCTTAGGGTTTAAAGGTCTCTGTTTTTGCCTAACTGGCTTAGCGTCAGGTTCTAGTTCTATTGTGTGTTGAGAAATTCTAGGATCAAAACCTCTCAAATCAAAATAGTCCCAAGCAAAAATATCCTGAAACCCTTGACATAAAGTAATGAAAGTCTGTTTATCGAATTCAGAACAAATTTTCCCAATCTTGAGAAGCTTACCTTTTAAAATTTCCAACTCCTCATAATGCTCCTCCTTAACCTGAATGTTGGTTTTATTCTTTTTCAGTTGATCATCAGTACTGAAAATGGACTCTAAAGTAACTAGGCCCCTAGACAACTTATTTGTTCTCAGTTGGATAATCTGATCCTCATATTGTTGTTTCAACTTCTCCTGATTTACAACAGAAAATTGGTCTTCCTCAAGTAGAAAGCTTAGAATTTGCTCATCACTTTCAAAGACTTTCCAGTCAATGTTGTCATCTGGAATAGATGGCCTAATAATTATCTTAACGTGAGGTTGTACCTTTTCTTTTATGATCTCATTAGGGATGTCAAATTATGCACCAATTGCAGCCAATCTGTCTGCATGTTTATTCTGACTCCTAGGGACTGAAACTAGATTGAATGCATTGAACTCCTCAATCATATCCCATACTCTATACCTGTAAGATTTCAAAGTGTCATTTTTAGCTACATTCAACCCTCTTACTTGATTAATAATCAGTTCGCTATCCCCAAATACCTGCAAGCAGCTGATTCCTCTTCTCCTTGCCCACTCTAAACCTTGTATCAGTCCTTCATACTCGGCAGAGTTATTGGAACAAGAGAAAGAAAATATAAATGCAGCATAATATTTGTCACTCTGTGGAGAGATTAGCATTGCACCTCCACCAGCTCCATTTCTGCTTCTAGAACCATCAAAGTATATTTTCCATAACTCATCTTGTTGTGATGACTGTTGTTCTACCTTCTTTTCAATGTTTGGGATCTCTGTTTCAAGTTTGTGAAGAACATAAATACCTAATCTAGCCTCTTGAATAAGTTCACTTGGATTATCTATGATTTTTTCTATTGCCCACTCATTTAGCAGCACCTCAGGTATACATTCAATTTGTAATTCTTGAACTGCAGCAAGCTCACTATCTTCAAGAATCACACAATTAGCATTAATTGCACTTGGCACATAAGGCTCGATGTGATCCTTAGCCAATGACTCAGATTTAATTATTACTTTTGTCCCATATCTAGTCTTGAAAAGCATATGGGACCAATCAAATGATAAATAACCCCCAATCTTTGCAGTGAAGTCCCTTGATAGGCACAAGGCAAAGAAAGGAGGTAAGTCAATAATGAAAACATCTTGAGGAATAGAAAAATTTGTACAAGCATGTAATGTGAGTCCCAGATCCTTGATGACACCCACAGTGTTAACTGTTGTTCCATCTAGTTGAAGCACTCCTTTCTCAAGGGGCTGGTATTTCAGTCCTAACTGATCTACAATTTTCTTTGGCATAACTGAACTACTGGCTCCACTGTCAACCATGCAGTTGTGAACTAATTTGTCTCCCACAATCAATGTCACATAGAAAGGAGGAGGCTTAACACCCTTCCCAGACTCCTTTCCAGGCTATTTACTTTGTGAAACATCACTTTCTTTTTGTTCATTTGTGAAAACAACTTTAACCGTATCAATTGAAGGTTCATTTGTTGTTGCCTTTTCAATTAAGGTAGACTGTAACAATTCCTTTTGACCTGGAATTGCCAAGGAATCCCACATAGACATTGTGATGTTCAACTTTTTCATAATTTCAACAATATTAAAAGCCACTGTAGAATTTATCTTATGTTGTACTCTTGCAACATCAGGCTCAGTCTGCAAGTGAGATTTCTCTTTAGCAGTTGTTTATGGATTTCTCTGCAAAATGCAAGGTACTTGTGATGTAGATGATTCATTAACTACTGTTTTCCCTTTATCAGCTGCCTACTCAAGCTCAAAGGCTCTTTTCTTTGATCTTGTGTTTGCAGCAATTGAGGAATTATTTGCATTTAATCCATAGAACTCTTCACCTTGCCAGTTTAGAAGAGTGGCTTCCTGGTAGGCTGATCTTGCTGCTGTAAGGATCCATCATTAGGTGGGTTTTGCTGTGTATTTGAAACACTTTATACCATCAAGGCCTGATTAATGATTCCATTTGAACAAGTGGCCCAATTATGAGGTTGGTTGCAAGGGTAGCACCATTCATAATCTATAGCCAGGTTATTCTGAACAAGAACAATATCCTTGGCTGTGCTAAGAGGGGCAAGATTATAAACTTGAAATGGCCTTGAGTTAATAGTCTGCCTTGTACCTTGATAATGGCCTTGGTAAGGCTATCTATTGCCTTGATACTGCTGTTGTTGACCTTGGTAAGGATGATTTACAGCTTGATTCTGTGGTTGGTAAGACCTATTGTATGACTATTGTTTTTCTAAATTCACCAATTTATTGCCAAAAGTCTGTAATAAAATATTAATCTCTTGAAGCTTCTGAGATGAGCTTGCTGAAGCATTTTCCTTATTTGCAACTGTTGTGATAGCAACTGGAATAGTAGCCAACGACATTGGTGTAGCTGGTAGGGGTGTAAAAGGTGGTACTTGAAGCGGCATACTAGGCTGTATCTCAGGAAATATTGGCATTGGTGGCCTAGGGGCAATTTTACCTACCCGAATCAAACAGTTTTCTACTCTTATAGCTACTTCATAAGCATCTGGTAGGGATACCCCTCCCATTGACTATTTCATTACTACTATCTCACTATTTATGGATTTCAAATAATATAGAAAAGCATGTTCAGGAGAAGGCCTCATGGTAGCTGGAATCCTATACTGGTCAAGTTCTCTGAAATCTGAAGTTAAAATCTGACATTTTCTCTTGAGGAGCTCTTTTTATGGTTGTTAACTGTTCAACCAGTGACAGGTGATCAGACTTGTCCTGAAATTGTTTATTTAGCTTATCCCCTAATTCATCCAGAGTTGCAACTGATCTGACTTGCAGACATCTAAACCATTGTAATGCTTTTCCCTTAAAGGAGGCTGCAAGCAATCTGATAGCTACATTCTCTTGGGTTATATGGTGAACCCCACAGAGAGAGGCCACGTCTCTGATATGTTCTATAGGAGTTTTTTGATCCTCTCCTATGAAAAAGGGTATGCTCTTCAAAGCTGCTACAGGAATATCATCATGTTGGGCCAAGTTCAATGGACTACCTCCATTGAATGGCACAAAGGGTTGATTTCTGGCCATTTGCACAACTTGACACTGATTAACCAGAATTGAGACAACAGAAGCCAATGTCGTGACTACAACTGAAATAGCTTTGGAGGTTGGTCTGAAACTTGGTGGGGTTGATTGAACCCTCTTTGAAATGGACACTCTCTTAACAGACCTACTCTGTCTTCTAGGCGGAGATAGCTACAAATATTTAAATGATTCAAAACTTCTTGTCTAAATCTTTTTCATGTAAAACTATACAACACTGGTTTTAAATTTTTCCCACAGTGAAAGTCACTAGATATGCAAAATTTTGCCTCTCAAAGGCTTAAAAATGCTGGCAGCATATCAAAACCAGCAATATCTTATGCTTTTTCTAAACTGTCCAAAACGACAGTCCCACCGGGTGTGTCAAAACTATTAGCTCTAATGATTTGCACCCAGGATAATATCAAATACAACCAATCATGAGTAACATGGGAATTTTCCTAGGGTTGTGGGTAGCCCTGTAATAGAAAAATTCCTCCAGAAAAGCTTGCTCTTATTGATTTCTACCTAAAACTACTTGTCTTTTGAGGGGAAAAAGGTGAGAAGCAAGTAACAATGAAAATGAAGACTGAGGAAGAACCTAGGTATGATAATGAATTACCTCAAACTGACTAATAACATGCAAAACTTGATTCTACTTCACTTGAGTTAACATATTAACAAAGAACCCTCATAATCATCTTTGTATATCCTTTATAAAAACTTGATTTATGAGAAGGTATTAACACAAGACTCTAAGAAAGAGAGGAATAACTCCATAGCTTAAAAATTTTATTGCTTACACAACCCATAACCTATAAAATGGATATTCTTTTGCAAGAAAGGTACTTTTAGAAGAAAAGCAGAAATACAGGGAAAAGTTCAAAATTTCACAAGTATGTTGATTAACTTCAAAGAACATGTACACTAACAAGCAAGCGATGAGCAATTGATGAGAAGGTAGATTGAAACTATTAAAAATTCTCAAGGAAAAACTTACAGTTTGCATGAAAGCATGAGTTACAAAATCACAGTGAAAACTGAGGATGAACAATCTCTAGAACTTTGTTAATTCAGAACTGCTTACAATGATAAAAGAAAATGATTAAATAAGCAAGCTTTGAATGAAGTCCCCCAAAATAGGAATGGAAACTTCCTTTTCTCGGATGGCCTACAAAAGCCAAATATATAGCTACCAGATTTGCTCCAAAAGACTTTCAAGATGGTTGAAAAAGTCAATTCTAACATAACAAACATGGAGGCACAACAAACTGATTCCTATATGCTCTCCAAAGCAATAAAAGTTCCTATTTTCACTCCATATGTTCTCAAACTAACTCCTCAATGCTTGGCACCTCAATACATGCTCTCAATTTTGCATTTTAAAATAACACTTGATTAAAAGGTTTATAACTTCACCATTTTAAACAAATGTTTTACACCTTAAAGTCAAACAAAACTTCACAATCAAGCCATGACCTTCTTAAGAAAATAAAAAAAGAGGCAAAAATTAGGGAAAATTCCTAATCACCAAATGTATTCACTAGGTCGAGGGATTAATTAATTTCTTGCGAAGCTTAAAAATAAAGCAAAAATGCTTTAAAATTGTGTCGGCCAAAAAATTAGGGTAAAACCCTAACACAAAACTAATAGCAAGAAATGCGAAAACATTTCATTTCCTCCGCCTTTTCATTTTTGGAGTGCACACAACCACCAATGTAGGGTTTGATAGAGCTTCTTGAAGGACTTCATGGCAGATTTCACAGTCTCTGGTGGAATTTTCCTTTGCAGTTTTGGTCAAACAGTGATCTTCAAATACTGGGTAAGTATCTTTCAGAGCATTTATTTATTTTTATTTTTGTTTCAAAGTTAGGGTATGCTACAGAGTGCTTCATTTCAGGTTTATTTTTGCAACTATTGCATTCCATAAGATAGTTTTTCTTTTAGATATTTTTCCAAACAGTGATCATGCCTTGTTTATGCTTTCGCATTTTGCATACATGTCCAACAAAGCATTCCAAACTTTAGTATCTACTGAGCATCACAAATTGGTATCCTTCCAATACTTACCATTCATTATTACACTGTCATATGAAGCTACAACTTTTCTGTTTTTGCATTATCTTTGTGTTCTCTTCGAGTGGTATAGCACAGTGTCTTCTAATATCTCAAAAATTGTACTATCTCCAACTCAAAAGCCCGCTTTAAAGAACCCTATGTATCTTGGAAAATGACTAAGTTCTATTAAAATTCGGCTATTATTCCTTTCTTGTGCAAATGGTGTCATTTCCTCCTGACAGGTTATGATCATTTCTCTCATGTCGCCATCACCACAATACTCAACTCTCATTAGTAGTTATTTTGCAGCCTTAACTATTTTTCCCTATATATATCAACCACATGAATATGTTGCCTTGAGATAAATACTAATTATAGTTTCAAACTTATTGACTGTTGTTAAAGTTCCTAGTGAGGTTTATGACAAGAATGGCCTTTTTGTAATCATAGCTTCACCTTGAGTCTTTACATCATTAACTACCTCCTTTTATCCTATAGCATTCCAAACTTGTATTTCCGTTGTATTTCCCAGACTTTATAATTGCTTTCATAACCACAGTCTCATTCAAATGTAGAGATATGAATTGGAATATCAAAAACCCAGCAAGAAATGCATTTTGGTCTTTTATGAATAAATTCAAATGTTATCTTAAAAACAAAACATATTGCTTTTCTCTCACAAGACTGCCTCTTTTATTTGGAAGACCACTTCAATATTTTCACTGTGCATATTACTTTAAAATGTTGGTATATTTCCTGCATTGGACTGTCCCTGTTTGTGATATTTACCCTTCTAAAGTATGTTGTGTCTTGATATTGCAACTGTGTTTCAGTAGGAAGGATTGACTTTTTAAAAAAAAAACTACTCAGTGTGTTCCTGTCTCAGATGATCACAATGCCTTCTATCTCTTGCTTTAAGATACACATTCATTATTTTCCTGTTTACTTACTATCAATGCATTTATCACACATGGATCTATTGTTTTTAACATCTTCTCGTGATCTAATACATAATGGTTGTGCCCTTTATGTATGACATGTTGTACCATTATGTTTGATGGAATTTTCTTTTATGACATTGCTTCACTTTATCTTCCAAGACTTCATTCATTAACATTTGCTGACATATCCATCCTTTCATAATGTAAGTGTCCTACTTTTGATCTTTAATGGAAAATGCTGCCTCATGGTTATATTATGACTATGCATAGAATATCACTGTGATGTTCAGCCGATACACTGTTAATGGATCTCCCTTCTTAAAGTTATTGTCCAAAGTTGACTTTCCACTATAGTTCATGTTATTCTGATACTTGTTGAATGATATTGAATATACCTGAAAGATCGTACATGAACTATGAGTTGGGCTCAACCCTTGTGGGAGCCACATTTACTCTACTCATATTTAATCAGATTATTTGTACCTATAGTTGCACATGGAACAAATAGTTAGAAAAACATGACATGTTTCAGATGTATTTGATCATCATTTCCTCTCTCTTCTCTGAATATGAGTGACTAGCTTGTCTGATGCATACAAAAAATGGTCTATACATTGATGGGTGGATGTATATGTAGGATCGAAGATCGTCATTGCTTAGAACTTTGTTCTAACCATTGCAATTCTTTCAGATGTAGGATATGAAAATTGAGTGTTGCAAAGGACACAAAACAAGCAATCTAAAGCTGAGGAACATGCAAGATGATGGACCTAAACCAATCATCAGGCAATAACTGGCCTTTCTCTCTATATATGCATCTTTTTTCTTTCAATCCATTCTTGTATATATTGTATTTTGTGCACATTGGACAAGCTATATCTCACAGCTTGTGTGAGATAGATCTTAACCTTTGAATCAATAAAGATATTTCTTTTAGCAATATTCTGTATGAATCTTTTCAATATTGTATACATCTGTATAAATGCAACAATCCATTGCTGAAAATAAAAGCTTCTTGATTCTTCTGTTTATACATCTAAATTCAATATAGGAAAGACTTAATATAAAATGCACCTCATACTTAAAACTCACTCAATTTGATCTAAGAATAAAAAATGAGAAACAAGAATAAGGTTCAAGGAATAGAGAGAAGTAGGTAGAGGGAGGTAGGGTGAAAGAGGTTGTGTGTGAGAGAGAGAGAGAGAGATAGGGAAGAAGGGAGATAGGGAGAGGTGGGTAGAGAGAGGTAAGGTGCAAGGAATAGAGAGATAGGTAGAGAGAGGTAGAGGTAGGGTGGGAGAGGTAGAGAAAGAGGTAGTGTGTGTGTGTGTGTGCAAGAGAGAGGGAGAGGAGGGTAGGTAGAGGTAGAGTGGGAGGGATAGAGGAAGGGAGAGAGAGAGAGAGAGAGAGAGAGAGAGAGAGAGAGAGAGAGAGAGAGAGAGAGAGAGAGAGAGAGAGAGAGAGAGAGAGAGGGAGAGAGAGGGAGAGAGAGAGAGAGAGAGAGAGGGAAGGAGGAAGTGAGTGATAAATGGAGGGGTATGTGGAGAGAGAGGTACGGTTGGAGGGATGGAGGGAGAGGGGACATAAAGAGAAGTAGAGAGGGGTGGAGGTAGGGAAGGGATATATAGAGAAGTAAAGAGGGAATGGTCTAAGAGAGAGACGTAGAGAGAGAGCGGGGGAGGGACAAAGGGAGGGAGAGGAAGGTTATGAGGGATGGTGGGAGAGAAGAGATAGAGAAGTAGAGAGGGATGTGGAGAGATAAAGGTAGTGATTTAGGGTGGGAGGGATAGAGGGTGGGAGGGAGAGAGAGAGAGAGGAAATGAGGGAGATAGGAAGAGGTAGGTAGAGAGAGGTAAGGTGGAAGGAATGGAGGGAGAGGTAGGTAGAGTGAGGGAAGATAGAGAGAAGTCAAGAGGGAAGGGGAGAGAGGTAAAGAGAGGGGGAAGTTGGGAAGGAAGGAGAGGTAGGTAGAACTAGAGGTAAGGTGGGAGGGATTGAGGGAAAGGTAGGTAGAGAGGGAGAGGGTGAGTAAAGATAGAGAGAGGGAGGGAGGGAGAGAGAGAGGGATGGAGGGAGGAATGGAGGGGTAGGTATAGAGAGGTAAGGTGCAAGGAATAGAGAGAGGTAGGTATAGAGATGTGGGTGAGGTAGAGAGAGGTAGTGTGTGTGTGTGTGTGAGAGAGAGAGAGAGAGGTGGAGAGAGAGGTATGGTTGGAGGAATGGAGGGAGAGGGGATATAGAGAGAAGTAGAGGTGGAATTGTTAGAATTGGCAATGGCTACCAAGATCTTAAGACCAAATGGAAAGCACAAAAAGAGAGAATATGAATATGAAAGAATAAACTATATTCTTATCAATATGATTCAATGATATGATGTGATGTACAATGTAGTAGATACCCCTTGGTTATATAGCCAAGGTGAGAAACAATATGTCATAGGATTATGACAAGTGTCTTTTAAATCATATAACATGTGACAACTAACCACACTTACCTAGGTTCACATGTGTTACAAGTCAAAAGATAAGATAACTGTAGACACATAAAAAGTTCTGATTGATACTATGCATCTGATTCCAATAAATTAACACCATTTCTTCCCCAATCACTTCAAATTTATCAATTAATTAAATAATCAACATTATTTAGTTAAATTTGGCAAATTCAACTATTAATCAAATAATTAAATTTATTGATTAATTTACCATTCTTCTAATTAATTTTCATCACATTTAATTAAATCAAATCATTTAATTAAATCCCCCTAAGTCTTCTCATTTGATTAAATAAATCAAATCAAATGTCACAATCCCCTAACCCATTCCAATTAATTAATTCTGGATTAATTAATCCTAAATCACTTTCTAATCATCATTAATAAATCCTCTAGCTTTTAACTCCTCAAGAGTTAAATCAACCCATGGTCAACTAACCAAGTTGCACATGAAATTTATTTCTTTGAATTAACTAATTCCTCGATTTATCCTCACGAAGGCATATTCCAAGGAATATTCCTCTCAACTACCTCTCATTCAATTTCCCTCCAAAGGTTTTCAAAAACCTTTCACATCCACAATAAATTATCTTACATCCTCTCAAATACCAACCACATTCATTCAATTCCTCTTACAACCTTTCAAATCCTCAACCATTCTCATTTACTTCTCTTCCATCCTCCTCCACTCACACATTTCCCAAAATGTGCTCCACCTTCCTCCAATAGAATTGTTACACTTAGTGAATTCTCATTGGCTCCCATTTTATCCTACATTCATCAAATCCTCTCATTCTTCAACCCTTGGCTTCTATAAATAGAGCCATCCTTTTCACAATATGCATCCACAACTTCAAGCATTATCACTATAGGTATTTCAATTCATAGCTATCACAATTTCCATCACTTTTGAGCATAGTTTCATCATTTAGCATCAATTCCACACTTGGAATCATCTTCAATCATCCAAGTTTATCAAAGGGATTGGGAAAGGGCTTATTTCCACATCAAAGGAGCACAACTCCCCTTATGGGATGAAGGTTTGATTGATTTAAATCTAGGTTTACATGCTTTATTTTGTTTATTTCATGTTTCTTCATGTTTTCTTGTCTTTCTTGATCAAGAATCTCATAGTGAGTGTTTATTTGATTTCTAACATGATTGAAATTTGTTTGATGTTTCTTGTTAGTTGATTGCAGATTGGACACTCACAATAACAACTAATGACAACTAACACCTTCTAGAAATATTCCTTCCTAGGACCTAAGTAAACTTAACATGTGGAAATAAGTCCCCTAGTAATGAATTAACTAGGTACACAACTTTATTTACACCAACACCCCCCTTAAGTGCAACTTAGGGAGTAGCAGATTAGTATGCAAATGACACAAAGATGGGTCTCAACTACTAGGCCATGTTAGGTACCCATGTACAGATGAAAAAGAAATCTCTCACAAATGGATAAAAGGAGAAAACCCAGTGGTACAAAATTCCTCCCCAAAAGAGAGATGAAATACAAAAATGAAATGTTCTCAATAAAGAATGAGAAGGTAAAAACCCCATGTGAGGAAAAAGAGCCCCCCATGAGAGAGAAGAAGAGAGACAAGGCAGCCCCCCCCTCAATGTTGAGTCTCCTACAATGATGGTAGAAGTTCGACATTGAATCCTAAAGATGATCCAATCTCGCCAAACAAAATTCTTCCTCTTAGGAAGAAACAAAACCAAGAATGTATATAGGATGTCAAGAAGATGGATGATGTATGATGTATTTGAAACATGCTCAAGTTTCTCCATGTCAATGCTAAAAGTTGACACACTCCAAATAGGCATTCTAGGCCACACTGTTGAAGAGGATAATCCAGAATCTAGTAGAAATGAATGTAGAACATCATCCAAAGACAAAGATATCTCCTATGAAGACAGAGAACCCTCCAAATATTGTCCAAAATTATCCACACTCATGTGAAACTGCAAAGAATGATCATGTAGAGAATGAATAAGAGGGTCAAAGTGTTCCCTCACAACAACTAAAGAAGGATCTTCTCCATCAAAGAGAAGATGAATTCTATAAATGATGTCTCCCAAATATGCAATATGAGACTCCATGAACAAGTCTGAAATACCTATCAAGAAGTCATCCAAAGTAGCCATATTTGGAAGACTATGTATGTCTTGTTGCACTGAATCATAAGGAGCCAAAATTTTTGAATCAAAAGTATCCTCAGGTACAACAGTAGATGGAGGAGATAGACTGCATGGCTCAAGTACTAGATCTTATGTGAGAACTCCCAAGTTCAAGAAGCCAAATCTCTCCTCTGAATCATGATTCATGCTAGAAGTGTGATTAACAATTGAAGGAGCAATGTCACCATCAGAAGAAAAATCTGCAAAGGTATACAACCGAGATGAATGATCAACCACCCTAGTAGCAATGATCTCTCTACTCTCCAAGTCTTGAATAATGATTGAATCAGGTGTTAACTCCACAATTTTCCCATCTCCACCATGTGTAATATGATATATGGAAAGAATATTGTTCCTCAAATGAGGAACGCACAAAACATCCTTAAAAGTGTTTTACCCAAAACTAATATATCCCTTCCCAATTACACTCATGTACGTATTGTTTCTCATCAAGATAGGAGACATAGTACAAGGCTGAAATGAAGAGAATATAGACTGTGAAGATGCCATATGATGAGATGCTCCTGAATCTAGAAGCCATCTCCCTAATCCTGGACTTGAAAAAGCACAAAGAGCTTGTCCTTTATTTCCTAATGTAGATGCTTGACCTTTTCCCTTAGGCTATTTTGAAGAAGGAGGACGAGGTGATTTAGATATTATAGAAGGCAAATCAATGTGATTCTTTTTGAAGAGATTTTTCAACTCATCAATATCCTTCTTATAACAGTAATGTTCTTCATGTCCATCCTTCTTGCAATATGCATAAGTAGGCCTCTCTTTAGATGATTCCCCTTTAGAAGAGGATTTTTTCTTTTCTTGATCTGAATGTGGATTATTCTTTGCTTTCTTTTGTTTCTTATCTGATTCTGATTGTTTCACCTGACTAACCAACAATGCCTGATATTTAAAAGTCTTGATGAGACCCATTGAGATAAGCTTTTGTTACTCATGTATCAACATATTAGAAAATGTTGCAAATGAAGGTGTAGTATATGAAGACCTCATAGTCAATCTATGAGTGTGAAAGATAGAAACATGTTGGGTGAAAATTATGTAATCACCATTTCAATAGATTACACAATCTAGATTTAAACCACAACTATGTGAGAATAATCTCTCCTCTCAGAAAGGGGAGGCGCACAAAAGCTAAGGTAAACCTAATTAAGTATTTACAAAATGCACACTACAATTACGAAATGGGGGGATGTGTCGCATTCATTCTTCTCTCTTTTTTCAGAGAAGATTTTTAACAATGCTTTACAGTTGATAGTTCTGATTCAAAATAACTTTAAACTAAAAACAAGCAATAATGCCAATACCTCTATCTTGTCAAAGAAAAGCGTAGAGATACCAAGTATGATAATAATAACAATAAAATGGGAAAGGAAAGCTCACAAAGGCACAAATTTGTTCCATAGATATTTCACCAATGGATCTATAAGAGATGTACCATTTGTCATATTAGAAGCACATAGTCTTCTAGATATAGAAATTCCACAAACAACATGAACAATTACAAGCACGAAGTCTTGTAGATCATTCAACAATAGATAACCAAACATAAACGTAAATTCAAATAAATAATGTAACACAAAGTTTACATAAATTTATTTGAAGCCCTTCAGATCTCATATACTAATCACTACCAATATGATCAATCTACAAGATTATCGATTTCAACACAAAGTATGGTATGCAATTATCTTCTTTATTGATCAGATTTTCATTCGCAAATATGAACACAAAGTTTCACAAATCTACTTCAAAAAGGGCAGCACTTCATTGCAAAATACTAAAGGTAAAAATTACAATATAAATCCCTCTTATTTATAAAAGAGAGGGAAGAGCAAATCTAGGAAATTAGTTGAGTAAAATTAGGAAAGTTAGGTGAGCTAATTTAGGAAAATCTCACTTAACTTTGATTTAGTGAAAAACGTAATCCATCTTTGTGAAACTACATCTCATATTTTTAATATAATTACATTTGTTGAAAAGACATCTAAAATGTCAAAAAATATTTACAAGATGCATAAAGGAAAGCATCAAAACATTCAACATTGGAGATAAAAAAGGTTCATGTTTCCTTGCTTTGGGTGCAGAAGTCTTCATATCTCTTTCTCGTCTCCAATACAAATGCCTCATCTGGACCAATAATGCAATCCACAATGGTGTGAATTTTGGTGATTGATCTCATGGCAGATGAGTGAACCTTTTTGCACCTATCAATATGTTTCTTGTAGTTGTCAAGAGTGAGTCGTGTATCACAAATAACATGCATGGAGGCCTTTGAAAAATCTACACTCTCTACTTGCTTCATGATGGCTTCTTTGAAGATCTCAGAAAGTTCAGTGGTCGAGAGAAAGATACAATTCTCTTCAAGGAGTTGTCCTGGTAACTCCTTAATTACCTTTTCAAGGATAACACAATGTCCTTCAACATCTTCTTGCACTTGGTGGAGATATTTGATAAAATACTTAATCACCTAGATGCAATGTTTGAGTGATTCTCTTATTTCTACATATTTCTCCTTGTTAGGAATCACCCCAACTTCCACCAATTTTTTAAGCTTTGTCTGTTTCATTTGTGACCATGATAACAGGAATCTTTCCATTTCCTTACACTCTTGGGAAAGAACACTTTCTTCCTTATCAAGCTCTATTTTGAGCTTGGATATCTGGGTAACTTTCTAATCCGTAGCAATTATAATTTGTGAACCATGTTCTACAATTTCATTAATAAAATTATATAAAACTTTTCCTTTAGAGGAAAACTTCTCATCCTTCTCTTCAGCTGGGTCCTCAGCGCTTAACATTGCTAAAGGTTGTGCATTACTTGAAGATCCTGCAAGTCTCCTCAAAATAGTGGCATAACGCTCTACCTTTTGTTTGTACATGTTTCAGGCTTGCTCTATTTTGTCAAGCCTTCCTACTAGTGCATCTAAGGTTACTTGTGTATCTGCCTTTGCTCTTTCATTCATGTCTCTGCCAAGCTAGACTCTTGTTACAGTGTAGTCATCCATATTTAAACCCCCTTCTTCTTGTGGAGGTATACCAATCTTTGCATACTTATGACCGACCTTGTCAACATGAAGCCGTGAATGCACTTTTTCCTTTTTCTTCCCCTTGGCTTTTCGTGGGGCTATCTCTTCAAGATCGAGCTCTTCCATAGAGATCATTTTATTTTTCCTCTTCGATACTTGAGATACCAACCAAGGGGGAAGAGTGGAAGTGTGAACTTCTTGATTGACTATCAACTCTTCTGTCACAACAGCTTCTAAAGAAATGACTGGTATGGTGACAATTGGGGTAGTGTCTACCATAACTGCTCCAGTAGATTGAACACTAAGTTGACCATGCAATGATTCATTCATGAACCTATTGAATTCATCTTCAAAAGTGATGTCATAGGATAGAGATGACAAATTGGGAATGTATGATGGAGGACTTGACAAAATATCAACCGTTTGTGTATTTGAAACCAATGGAGGAGTATCAAGTATGGTTGATGCTACAGGGGGTTGTGAAATGTCCATTGCGGGTATTGTACATGTAGGAGGAGTTGATGTGGGAAAAGGAGGTGGAGGATTATTAGGATTAGGAGGTGTGTTAGGAACGTTTGAAGTTACGGGTGATGACGTTTGGGGAAAGTCTTCAACAACATTCTCATGTGGAGATAGAGTTTGTTCTTCATCATGCCCGAGTTCTTGTTTATCACCTTCTTGTTCTTCAAAATCTTGTTCACCTTATTGATCTTCTTCTTGATCTTCAGACTCTTGTTCTCCTGCAAAATCTTCTTGACCTTCAGTGTCTTCTTCTTGAGAATATTCTTCTTTACAAAATTCTTCGCTTGAATTTTCTTCTTCAAAATCTATCTCTTCATAAATGGTCCCATTTCCTTTTGAGTGAGATGTTTCAGATTATGTGGCTTATTTTTCTTGAAATTTCCACATATCCTTCTTGCCAACAGTGAACTTTATTCTAGGGCCTCTTCAGGAAGAAGAGGGAATAGCCACTTGCTTATCTTTCATGCAAAGTTCCTATTGTTGGTTGACTTCTACTCCAAGTATTTGTCCTTCCAACTCTGTCTTCAAGGCTTTCATTTGGAAACCATGTTTGTGTAACCATTCTACAGTGCTAGCCAATATGGAAGCAAGTCTCTCTCTGATGGAGATACATTCCTTCTTAGACCATTGTGTTGTAGGTAAGGGTTTCCTAGAAATCTCATTTTCATAACAGGAAACATTCATGATGTCACTAGGGTCCTTAAAACCCTTTGGTAGGTCAGCAAAACCAAGATCCCTGATCTATTGTACAGTTAGCCTACAATAATCCATTTTGTGGATAGCATCTTCATCTCTGCAATCAGTCCAGATGTCTTCAAAGTGGTACTTATGGTTGTGACCCTTTTTCAACTTCCTATTCACATTCTTAAAATCAAAGTCAAATCTATATCTATAGGTCCTTATTGTCATGACCTGCATTTCTGCACAGACTGATTTGGATTTTTTCACACTCTTAATGGTATATCTACCAATCATTAGTGGAAACTTGAATCCCAGTTTGTGAATCCTCATTCGCTCTTTGTGAACTGAAATTAGCTGCTTGCATAACTCCACGAGTTTCCACTTGTCTGAGGGATATATGGGCAACATGTAAGGGAACTTAGTGTAGCATCCTACCCTCATGTAAATGAAATTTGGAAATTGTAAGAATATTCACTTGACCTTGCTTACCACTTTATAGGCCTCATCTGACACTCTCTTCCTTTTGAGAGTTGGATCAAAACTGTATAGCAAAGGTGCAAAGAAGACATCTATGACCCTCCTAAAATGGTGAAGACTCTCCTTTAGCTCCAATTGATAGAAATGCTTGTATGCTGGTATAGAGTGTCGGTTCCCCTTTGTAGAAAGTCCTACGAATTGTCTCATCACAACTGCAACATAAACAAAATAAGAAGTCATATAGAACTTCAAAGTGGTTAGCACATTAATCAGCTACTTATGGATCTCGTCACTAATTTGAGTTCCCCAATCAATATGAGCCTTCTTTCTTCATATGATCCAAATGTATTCATACATCTAATCATGAAAATGAGATGATTTCGGTAAGCCTTTGACCATGATCAGGGGAGTGATCATGTCCCTGACATCCTCTTTGAAGTCACTTCGTGGAAGCCCTTTCATCTATCTTGAGATAGTATTCCTGGGTTCTTTCAACCACTTACTATTAATCAAGTTCTAAGCCTTATTGGGATCTGAGTCATAGAGTTCTTGTGCCCACTGAATAGAAATCTCTGAGTATTGTTCCATGTGTGGAACTATGAAAACAATATCAAAGAATTCAGGATCAAGTCTCATTATCACCCATCCAGAGGAGTCTATCACACTTATACTTTCCCTAAAGTAATGGGATGCAACTTGGAGGTTAAATTCTGTATTGTGAGCTATAGTTGGGAATGTGGATACTAGATGCAGATTGTTGTGTACAATGGCTCTTAGGGTGTCTTCAAGATGATTTTGCTTAGTCCTTTTCACAAAATCTTCAAGGTCCTGATGACCAACCTTAGTGTCCTTTATTTCATCCACCTTGGAGATCACCACTGTAGGTGGGAAAACACCTTGATACTTATATTTCATCTTGCGTTATTTTCTAGAAGACGATGGAGGATTCTTGGCTATCATCTAGAAGCAACCGTATCAAAGATGTCACCTTGAGGATCACTTGACAAAAACTGGAGAGAAACTGCAAGGATGGTGAATTAACAGGGATTAGCAAAAAAAGTAGCATTGGGAAGGATGAAGTGAGAAAACGATGTTAAGAAAGCATGAAAATGCAAATTGGGCACAAAAAACGGAGCGGGAGTAAAGAAACGAAGTTCATAGAGAAAACTGAGTGATTTGGAAATGTCTAAGGAAAAAAATACCAAATGTGTAGGAGAGTTGAAAATCAACTCTCCTACACTTAGAGAGATGATTTCATATGTAAGGGCGCTGAAAATTAGCACCCTTACATGTCCTTCATGTAAGTTCTACAAAATGTGTCAAGGCATTGAAAATCAACGTCGTGACACTTGGTCTCACAGTTAGAGAAAAATGAGTACAATGGTAGGAATTTTAAGCATTTTGACACTTTGAAGAAATTGAGCTCCATGTAGGAGCGGTGATTTTCACCGCTCCTACACTTGACTTAGAGTTGGTGAAAATTTAAGGTTTAATAGCGTACAAAAACACCGCTTCAACATTTGACTTGGTGTATTTGGTGTTCAAGCGGTGAAAATCACCACTCGAACAAGCATAACGATGGTATTTCAAAAGAAATGATGATTCCAGAGAGAAAATGACTACACATGTTCAAACTTTCACTGCTTGGGTATGAACACAGAGATAGACATGAAAATTGAAAGACAAGAAGGCGAGAGAGAAGCATCATGGGAAGACAACCAAGGATGCCTATGTAAAATGAGAACAAAACCCTAATGAAAATGAAAAGAGTAGGGTGTGATAAACATAGGAGAAATCAAATGAGGAAAATGAGGTAAACCGCACGATATAGGAGTAAAATGAACTCAAAAAGATGAAAAGATTCAAAACCTTCGTCAAGAACAACATATGAGTTTCTTCAAATTGAATCCACAAATTTATCAAAGCAAAGAAGAAGAAATAAAACAATGAAGGAGAGAAAACAATGGCATACCTATAGAAAAAAATGTGAAACCCTAAATTGAAAGCAAGCTTGAAATCTTAAAAAATGTGTGTTTATAGGAGGAAATCACTCAACACATGGAGGAATGAGAGAAAGTTGAAGTAAAATGAGTTGAGATTAAGTTAAAATCACTTAAAAGTGATTTTAAAAGTGTAATAAATGAGCCTAGAGTCACACATTGATTATGGCGCACTAAGTGGCATGAACTGGGAAAAATGCACTTCATTGCAAAATCGTCGCCCATGCCTCAAAATGACTAAGTAAAAATAAAAAGTGCATGAGTACTAAAAATCAGCACTTGTGCACAAAAGACTGACCTAAAAAAAATGCACAAGCACTGATTTTTAGCCCTTGTGCACTTGACACTTAAAAAATTTTACAACTTCAACATTTAGGAGCATTGATTTTTAGCACTCCTACACTTTTCACAATTTTGACTAAGTCTCAACATTAAGAGTTCACAAAGATATTCTTTTTGAAGGTCTTCGATAGACGAACGCAGAGGAATGCTCAAATAGACTATTTGAGACTTTGGAATGAACTTTGAGGTGGATGTAAATTCACCTCATTTTACATGCTTGAACATCATGAACCTATGAAAAAGACAAGTTTTGTAGGGGGTTATTCATGAATTGAGCGCTGCTAGATTCGGTGATAACAGTTGGCTCTTGTTGGGGATCTTCCTTCAACCATTCTTTGAAATGAATGAAGGGAGAAGGACTCTAAAATTCAAGTGCTTTTATCCATCCATTGGGCTTGGAATCAGGCGATGACAAAAGACTCAAAATGAAAAGACACAAAGACTAAAAGTAAAAATATTTACATTTGAACGCCTGTCACTTTGTTGTGTAAAGTGTTTGAGATGTTGCCTGTTGTGAGGAAGGGAAAATGGCGTTCCATCCTCATATGCCAATAGGAAACTATTTTCACCATGTAGTTGATGAACCTTGAAAGGTCCTGTCCACAGTGAATCAAAAAATTTGTGTATACCTTTTGGTTCTCTTCATTTATCCCATAGGAGAACAAGATCATCAATTTGAAAATATTGAGACTTGGCCTTCTTGGTGAAAAGCTTCTTTACTTGGTCTTGATGCTTTGCGATGCGGTTAGTCACCTGAACTTGATTCTCTTCCAATTTAGAGAGATACATAATACAATTATCAATAGAGTTATCAAAAGGCTCATCCTCAATTTCCTTAGCCAATTTGAGGGCTAGAAGTTCCAAGGTTATGGGAATTTTGGCATTCAACCTGTACAAGAGTTGAAAGGGAGACATACCAATTGCCCGTTTCAAAGTTATTTTGTCTGCCCACAAAGCATTGTACACAGCTTTGTGCCACAAATGTTGATTCTCGTCCACTAGCTTGTGGATGATAGTTACCAAATTCTTGTTGCTTGATTCGGCCTGACCATTACCTTGTGGGTAATAGTCAAAAGATGTGACAAAGTTATGACATGTTCAAAAGAGAACTCAGTGATCTCACTTGACGAGAAGGCAGAAGCGTTGTCCACAACAATTTTGTTCTGCACACCGAACCTAGAAATGATATTCTCTTTTAAGAAATTACACACTACTTCAGAAGTAGCATACTTAGTCAGAATTGCTTCCACCCACTTGGTGAAATAATCAGTTTCAATTAGCACATAGGTGTGTCCAACACTTGACGATGGATTTACTGCGCCGATGAAGTCAATTCCCCACTGTTGGAAGGGATCTTTAATAACAACGGGCTTGAAAGGAAAAGCTACCAACTTTGGCTTGCCCACGAATTGTTGACACAACTCACACTTACACACCCAAGAGTATGCATCTTGAAAGAGTGTGGGCCAGTAGTACTTTTCTCTCAAAATCTTATGAGTAGCCATTGGCATTGAAAAATTTCCTCCACCTAAGTCATGATATGACTTTAGCAATCTCTCTTGTTGTTCTTGATCAACACATCACAAAAAGGTCTCATCCAATGCACGCTTGTACAAATTGTTGTCCCATAAGATGAAGTTTGTTGATTTTAGCTTGATGGTTCTTTTTTCCTTTGAGGTCAGATAATCAAGAAATTCCCCATAAGTAAGGAAATGGGTGATGTTGGAATACCATTCGTTGGTGGTGTTGATGAAAAACACCATTGGAAGTTCACTTGAATCTACCTCTTCATTTTCTAAAACTTCTTCATTTTCTGAAATTTCTTCATAAGGATTATTTTTAGCGATAAGCTGACACAGTCCACACCCACATATCAAATTGGTAGGTTTGATTTTCATGTCATATTCCTGGACCTTGGCAATCTAATTGCCCCTTTTCATTTCAAATTCCTACTGTGTTAAGATGAACTTAACAGTTGAATTTGGGACTAGAACTTTGACATGGCTATTTAGAATGTAGACCAAAAATGTTTAATAACTTTGACCACAACGAAAGTGTGTTTTTCCATCTAGGATTATTTCAATTCATAATTCTTTAGAGGGCGGTTCATGAATGCAATTGGAGATTCAAAACCCTCACTTTTTTCTTCCACCAGAATCGCCGAAAGTGTATGCTCGAAAGCATAACTATAAATGATTATTTCCTTGGTGTAGTTAGGGAAAACTAACACTGGTGCATGAGAAATGGCCTCCTTTATGTCATCGAATGCAACTTTCCCTTTTTTCATCCAATGAAAAGTGGTATTACCTTTCATCATATTTAAAATATGACGAGTCTTTTCTGCAAAGTCTGGAAGGAACCTTCGCAAAAAGTTTACCTTGCCAAAGAAGGAATGGACATCCTTCTTGCTTGATGGAAAGGTAAGTGATTTGATACTATTGAATCTTTCTAAGTCAATCTTGATTCCCTCTATGGACACCACGTGACCAAGAATTTTTTCTTCTGTAACCCCAAAAATTGAATTTTTGGGGTTCAAGGAAATACCATGTTGTCAGCATCTCTCCAAGATTTTCCGTAAGTGGTAAAAATGTTCATGACACTTTTTAGATAACACCATGAGATCATAAAGATACACCACAATAAACTTACCCATCACATCACAAAAATCCAAGTCCATAGCTCATTGGAACATGGCTCCAACATTGATCAGGCCAAAAGGCATTATGCGATATGCAAAGGTACCCCATGGCATTGTGAAATCCAACTTGTGTTGATTGCTTGAATTAACTTCAATCTGGTTGTAACCGGAGAAACCATCCAACATGGAGAGAATTTCGGATCCGGTCACGTTTTGTAGAACTTGTTCCATCACTAGAAGAGGATAATTATCCTTGAATGACAGCTGGTTCAAATTTTTGAAATCCACACAAATATGGATCTCGCCATTTTTCTTACGAATGGGAACAATATTTTCTATCCATGTTGAACGATGGATAGGGAAATTATTTGGCCATTCAAATTTTTTTGAACTTCCACAAGGATCATTCTAGAAATCTTTGGGTTGTATTGCCTTTGCTTTTGTTTATAGGGAAATGCTCCAACCTTGAGAGGAATATCATGTTGCACCACCTTTGGTCGAAAGGATTTCAGATCTTCATATGAATATGCTAAGACATCCATATACTCTTGTAACGACTAGGAAAATTGTTTCCTTTCTTCAACCGTGCAACACTTGCCAATGTTTACCATCTTACGATTTGCTTCAGTTCCAAAGTTGATATGTTCAACCTCATTAGACAAATCAAAGTCTGAGAGTTGCTTCTTGACATAGCGATCATGCTTATCAAAGAGTTTCTCTAGAGATACCAATCCTCTGGGAATCTTATTCCCTTTAAGCTGCAAGAATTCTTCACACGTAACTAGATGAAGACACAGATTCTCGATGTGGAGAATCACTTCCTTCAAAGTACAATTCATCAAAATTTTCTTCCTTCTCCAAAAAGGAAACAATTTGATGATCATCATTGAAAATCTGCTAGTTCTCTGAATTATCAGGAACACATGGGAAAAAAACCAACTCAATGGTATAGGTGGAACCTTGAAAGTCTTTATGTGGTATCAAGAGTGTGGCTAAAACTGCTAAGGAATTAGCTCTGGTATTATATTCCCTTGGAACTATAGATATATCAAAAGCCTTAAATTCCTCAATGGAATCCCAAACAAGATTGTGATAGGGCCTGAGTCTGTCATTTTTTGTTTGCTAAAAATTTATTACCTGACATACTATCAATTTGGCATCACCTTGTGCATGAATTTTTTTTATACCTTTCTTTAGTGCAACTTGCATACCTAATAACAAAGCTTCATATTCGACAGTGTTATTAGTTTTATCAAATTGTAATTTGAAAGAGAAAGGGGAAAAATTTCCTGTAGAGGAAATGAAAACCATTCTTGCTCTGGAATTGATAGAAGAGCAACTGCTATCAAACTCGAGTAACCAAACACCATTTGGGTCACCAAGGCTAATAGTATCAAAATCTAAAGATTCATCATCTAATGAAGTTTCGTGATCTGAGATAGACAAGTCACCTGATGATGAATCATTTGTTGTTGAGGAAGAATCATCACTCTCCAACTTATGTATGGTTGAAGATTCACCAACCTCTTCCATTTTCAGATAGTAAGTTCCCATGCTTGAAGACTCAAACATGATCTAAGCTCTTAGGTCATTTGATTGGGTTACTAAAAACTTTGACTCCTTTTCAGGAATCAATTTTTGCATTACGCCTTTCACCGGTATTCTAGCTTCAGACATGTCCATGCTTAGTTCTCCTCCAACATCCTTACAAAAATTGTGTCCGAGGAGGATTCCATAAGATGCTAGTGCATTGACTACTAGAACCGTCATCTTTATCTTTTTCTTTGGGTATGCATCAAATGCATACTACGCATCCTTGATCTAGCCGATCAAGGGAACTTGTTTGTTCTTCATGGAGAAATAATGGTTGAAGGTTTTGGTTAGATCCAAGCCTAAGGCAATAGCTACCTTGGTGGGCATCACATTGTCAAATGCACTAGAATCTATAACACAATTCCTTAGTTTAAAGCCATTGACAAGTAGGGAGATGAAAAATGGATCAATGCATCTGGAAGTTGTTGGAGGGTTGGACACAAGGTTACTCTATGGTGTTTTGGGCTTAGGAGCAATAGGAACATCAGGAGGTGGATCCTAACTTGGGGTAATTCCCTTATCTTGGATGAACTTGACGAGTCTGTCAAATTGTTCGGGGTTGGCTTTGAGGTACTCAGCCTCAAAGATCTAGACCTTGGTTTTCTTAGCATGGTCAATAATGTCGAAAGCTTGGAAATAATTTTGTAAACTAGAAGTGGTAACTTCACTGATAGGTTTGATGAAAGGCACACTGGTCTTTGGAACTGGAGGATTGGATTTGGGAGCAATGAGAGTTGATGAAGGGGGACGAGGTGCACTTACTTGTGGGTTTGCTGCTTTCTTGGGTTGATAAGGGAGAGGAGAACCTCTTTTGGAAATTATAACCGACGGCTTCTCCTTTGCTGGTGGAGAAGTAGCTTGAGCTTTATCAAGCTGATTCTGTTGATGTCACGTGAAAACAACATAAGTGTCCATCACTAAGTCATATTTATCATCTTCATCTGCCATTTGCAAGTAGCCAATCTTGGATTTGCTAGCTGATTCCATTTATTCATCTTGGAAGAGATCGACATTTTCTTCTTTAGGATAATCTGGTTGTGCATAGTCATCTTGTTCAGCCTCATAGTATCCTACGATAGTATTGTTAGGTGGAGCTTCAAGTGTAAGTCTCCCTTGTGGTGTTGGAAGGAATTTTTGATTCTTGTTTCTAGCATAGTTGGGGAAAGTCCTTCTTGGGACATCCTTGTAGGTGTTGTTGTTAGAAACTTTCTTTTTCAAAGCTAAGATTTCATTCGCCAGCCTTTGGACCATTGGATCAACAAAGTTGGAACTGGCACTAGGAGTGTTGGCATTTGATGTTGAAGATCCTAATGCTTGCATCCTTTTAGTTGTGTTGGTGTTCATCCTTATTTCTCTAGCAAGGATCCAAATGGAGGGGACCAAAAGAATTTCCCCATGGTCCTAGAGGTGGTGCAGCCATGACTTGTTGTGCAACAAGTACTTGAACTAGACGTTTGTAGTAAACAGAGAACTCACTTAGAAGAGGAGATCTTAAACTCCTTGGAGGAAAACTTGTTGTGCACTTCAATGGTGACCTTGCTCGCAAAGGAGTAGGTGGAGAGTTATGCTACAACAAGTCTTCAAAAAGTGGATCTGCTACTCCTTGAGCCCTCAGTCCTCGTGTATACCTTCTATCTGCTAGAATTTAGATCTGAACAAGATAGAGATCAAAAGTAACGATATACAAGAAAATAATAAGAAATTGGAAAACTTGTTCACTTCAATCAAAAGCATGAGGCTTTAATTGTGTGTGTCATTCCCCAATGGAGTCGCCAAAAAACTATTGGGTGAAAATTATGTAATCACCTTTTCAATATATTACACAACCTAGATTTCAACCACAATTGTGTGAGATATAATCTCTCCTCTCAAAAAAGGGAGGTGCCCTTCTTACTAATAATAGATGCTAAGGTAAAACTAATTAAGTATTTAAAAAATGTACACTACACTTATGAAATAGGCGGGGGGGGTCACATTCATGCTTCTCTCTTTTTTTAGGGAAGATGTTTATTAATGCTTCACAGTTGATAGTTCTAATTCAAAATAACTTTAAACTAAAAACAAGCAGTAATGCCAATAACTCTATCTTGTCAAAGCAAAGCGTAGAGATACCAGGTATGATAATAATAACAATAAAATGGGAAAGGAAAGCTCACGAAGGCACAAAGTCGTTCTGTGGCTTTTTCACTGATGGATCTGTGAGAGATGTATCATTTGTCGTATTAGAAGCAAAAAGTATTGTAGATACAAAAATTCCATGAACAACATGAACAATTACAAGCACAAAGTCTTGTAGACCATTCAACAATAGTTAACCAAACATAAACGTAAATTCAAATAAAGAATGTAACACAAATTTTACATAAATTTATTCGAAGCCCCTTAGATCTCATCTACTAATCACTACCACTATGATCAATCTACAATATTATTGATTCCAACACAAATTATGGTATGCAATTCTCTTCTTTACTGATCATATTTTCATTCACAAATATGAACACAAAGTTTCACAAATCTGCTTCAAAAAGGGCAACACTTAGTTGCAAAATACAAAAGGTAAAAACTACAATAGAAATCCCTCTTATTTATAAAAGAGAGGGAAGAGAAAATATAGGAAATTAGTTGAGTAAAATTAGGATAGTTAGGTGAGCTAATTTAGGAAAATCACACCTAACTTTGACTTAGTAAAAAATGTAATCCATCTTTGTGAAACTACATCTCAAATTTTTAATGTAATTACATTTGCTGAAAAGACATCTAAAATGTCAAAAACTATTTACAAGATGCATAAAGGAAAGCATCAAAACATTCATCACTGAAGATCAAAAAGCTTCATGTTTCCTTGCTTTGCACGAGGAAGTCTTCATATCTCTTTCTCATCTCCAGTACAAATGCCTCATCTGGACCAATAGTGTAATCCACAATAGTGTGAATTCTGGTGATTGATCTCAAGGCAGATGAGTGAAACTTTTTGCACCTATCAAGATGTGTCTTGAGGTTGTCAAGAGTGATCCGTGTATCAAAAATAACATGCATGGAGGCCTTTGGAAATTCTACACTCTCTACTTTCTTCATGATGGCTTCTTTGAAGATATTAGAAAGTTCAGTGGCTGGGAGAAAGATATGGTTTTCTTCAAGGAGTTGTCCTGGTAAATCCTTAATTCCCTTTTCAAGGATAGCATGATGTTCTTCAACATCTTCTTGCACTTGGTGGAGATCTTTGGTAAGAGAGATAATCACCTGGATGCGGTGTTTGAGTGATTCTCTTATTTCTACATATTTCTCCTTGTCAGGAATCACCCCAACTTCCACCAATTTACTGAGCTTTTCCTATTTCATTTGTGACCACAATAACATGAATTTTTCCATTTCCTTGCGCTCTTGGGAAAGAACACTTTCTTCCTTATCAAGCTCTATTTTTAGCTTGGCTATCTGGGTAGCTTTCTCATTTGCAACAATTATAATCTGTGAACCATGTTCTACAATTTTATTAATAAAATCATATAACACTTTGCTTTTAGAGGAAAAATTCTGATCCTTCTCCATAGCTGGGTCCTCAGTGCTTATCATTTCCAAAGGTTGTGCATTACTTGAAGATCCTACAAGTCTTCTCAAAATAATGGCATAATGCTCTACCTTTTTTTTGTACATGTTTCAGGCTTGCTCCATTTTGTCAAGCCTTCCTACCCATGCATCCAAGGTTACTTGTGCATCTGCCTTTGGACTTTCATGTGTGACCTTGCCAAGATGGAATCTTTTTACAGTGTCGTCCTCCATATTTACATCCCCTTCTTCTTGTGGAGGTATACCAATCTCTGCATACTTATGATCGACCTTGTCAACATGAAGCCGTGAATGCACGTTTTCCTTTTTCTCCCTCTTAGCTTTTGGAGGGGCTATCTCTTCAAGATCAAGCTCTTCTGTAGAGATTGTTATATTTTTCCTCTTCGATACTTGACATACCAACCAAGGGGGGAGAGAGGAAGTGTGAGATTCTTGACTAACTATCAACTCTTTTGTCACAACAGCTTCTGAAGAAATGACTGGTATGGTGACAACTGGGGTAATGTCTATCATAACTGCTCCACTAGATTGCACACTGAGTTGACCATGCAAGGCTTCATTCATGAACCTGTTGAATTCAACTTCAAAAGTGATGTCATAGGATGGAGATGACTAACTAGGAATGGATGATGGAGGACTTGACAAAATATTAACTATTTGTGTATTTGAAACTGATGGAGGAGTATCAAGTATGGTTGATGTTGTAGGGGGTTGTGAAATGTCCACTACAGGTATTGTAGATGTAGGAGGAAGTGATGTGGGAAAAGGATGTGGAAGAGTATTAGGAGAGGTGATGTTGGAAAAGGATGTGGAAGAGTATTAGGATTACGAGGTGTGTGAGGAACATTTGAAGTTACAAGTGATGACGTTTGGGAAAAGTTTTCAACAACATTCTCATGTGGAGATAGAGTTTGTTCTTCATCATGCTCGAGTTCCTGTTTATCACCTTCTTGTTCCTCAGACTCTTGTTCACCTTCCTGATCTTCTTTTTGATTTTCTTCTTGATCTTCAAACTCTTGTTCTCGTACAAAATCCTCTTGATGTTCAGAATCTTATTCTTGAGAATCTTCTTCTTCAGCAGATTCTTCGCTTGAATTTTCTTCTTCTTCAGAATCTGTCACTTCAAAAATGGGCCCCTTTCCTTTTGAGTGAGATGTTTCAGATTTTGTGGCTTCTTTTTCTTGAAATTCCCACGTATCATTCTTTCCAATAGTGAACTTTATTCTATGGCATCTTCGAGAAGAAGAGGGAATAGCCACCTACTTATCTTTCGTGCGAAGTTCCTGTTGTTGGCTGACTTCTGCTCCAGGTATTTCTCCTTCCAACTTTGTCCTGAATGCTTTCATTTGGAAACCATGTTTTTGTAACCAATCTATAGTGTTAGCCAATATGGGAGCAAGTCTCTCTCTTATGGAGATACATTCCTTCTTAGACCATTGTATTGTAGGCAAGGGTTTCCTAGAAATATCATTTTCATCACAGGGAGCATTCATGATGTCACCAGGGTCCTTGAAACCCTCTGGTAGGTCAGAAATACCAATATCCCTGATCTATTGTACGGTTAACCTGCAATAATCCATTTTGCGGATAGCCTCTTCATCTTTGCAATCAACCCATATGTCTTCAAAGCGGTACTTGTGGTTGTGACCCTTTTTCAACTTCCTATTCACATTCCAGAAATCAAAGTCAAATCTGTATCTATAGATCCTTATAGTCATGACCTACATTTTTGCATAGATTGATTTGGCTTTTTGCACTCTTAATGTTATATCTACCAATCTTCAATGGAAACTTGAATTCCGATTTGTGAATCCTCATTCATTCTTTGTGAACTAAAATTAGCTGCCTGCATAACTCCATGAGTATCCACTTGTCTGAGGGATATCTGGGCAACATGTAAGGGCACCCAATGTAGCATCCTGCCCTCATGTAAGTGAAAGTTGGAATTGTAAGAATATGCACCCAACCTTGCTTACCACTTTATAAGCCTCATCTGACACTCTCTTCTTTTTGAGATTTGGATCAAAACTATATAGTTGAGGTGCAAAGAAGGCATCTATGACCCTCCTGAAATGGTGAAGACTCTCCTTCAGTTCCAATTGATAGAAATACTTGTATGCTGGTATAGAGTGTCGGTTCCCCTTTGTAGAAAGTCCTAGGAATTGTCTCATCATGGCTACAACATAACCAAATAAGAAGTCATATAGAACTTCAAAGTGTTAGGCACATTAATTAGTTGCTCATGGATCTCATTACTAATTTGAGTTCCCCAGTAAATATGAGCCTTCTTTCTCTGTATGATCCGAATGTATTCATACATCCAATCCTGAAAATGAGACTAATCCAGTAAGCCTTTGACCCTGCTCAAGAGAGTGACCATGTCCCTGAAATCCTCTTTGAAGTCACTTTGTGGAAGCCCTTTTGGCCATCTTGAGATAATATGATTGGGTTCTTTCAACCACTGACTATTAATCAAGTTCTTAGCCTTATTGGGATTTGAGTCATAGACTTCTTGTGCCTACTAGATAGAAATCTTTGTGTATTGTTCCATGTGTGGAACTTTAAAAACGATATCAAAGAATTCAAGATCAAGTCTCATTATCACCTATTCAGAGGAGTCTATCACACTTCTGCCTTCCCTGATGTAATGGGATGTAACTTGGAGGATGAATTATGTATTGTGAGCTGCAGTTAGGAATGTGGACACTAGATGAAGATTGTTGTGTACAATGGCTCTAAGGGTGTCTTCAAAAGGCTTTTGCTCAGTCCTTTTCACAAAATCTTCAAGGTCCTAATGACCAACCTCAGTGTCCTTTATTTCATCCACCTTGGAGATCACCACTATAGGTGGGAAAAGACCTTGATACTTATATTTCATCTTGCGTTCTTTTCTAGGAGATGATGGAGGCTTCTTGGCTATCATTTAGAAGCAACCGGATCAAAGATGTCACCTTGAGGATCACTTGACAAAAATTTGAGAGAAACTGTAAGGATGGTGAATCAATAGGCATTAGCAGAAAAAGCAACATTGAGAAGCATGAAGCGAACAAACAATGTTGAGAAAGTGTGAAACTAAAAATTGGACACACAAAATGGATCAAGAGCGAAGAAACGATGTTCGGAGAAAAAATAGAGTGATTTAGAAATGTCTAAGGCAAAAACTGCCAAATGTGTAGAAGCGTTGAAAATCAACGCTTCTACACTTAGAGAGATGATTTTAGATGTAAGGGCACTGAAAATTAGCACCCTTACATTTCCTTCATGTAAGTTCTACAAAATGTGTCAAGGCACTGAAAATCAGCTCCCTGACACTTAGTCTCACACTTAGACAAAAATGAGTGCAATGGCGAGCATTTTAAGCTCTTTGACACTTTGAAGAAATTGAGCTCCATGTAGGAGCGATGTTTTTCACCGCTCCTACACTTGACTTGGAGTTGGTGAAAATTGAAGGTGTAATAAAATACAAAAACATTGCTTTAGCATTTGACTTGTTGTATTTGGTGTTTGCGCGATGAAAATCACCATTCGAACAAGTAGAACGATGGTCTTTCAAAAGAAACAATGATGCTAGAGATAAAATGACTACATATGTTCAAGCTTTCACCACTTGGGTATGAACACAGAGATAGACATGGAAATCAAAAGATAAGAAGGTGAGAGAGAAGCATCATGGGAAGACAACCAAGGATGCCTATATAAAATGAGAACAAAACCCTAACGAAAATGAAAAGAGAAAGGCACGATAAACATAGAAGAAATCGAATGAGAAAAATGAGGTAAACCGCGCAATATAGGAGGAAAACGAACTCAAAAAGATGAAAAGATTCAAAACCTTTGTCAAGAACAACATACGAGCTTCTTTGAATTGAATCCACACAGTTATCAAAGTAAAGAAGAAGAAAAAAAATGACAACGAAGAGAAAACAATGGCATACCTGTAGAAAAAAATGTGAAACCCTAAATTTAAAGCAAGCTCAAGAATAAATCTTCAAAAACATGTGTTTGTAGGAGGAAATCGCTCAACATGCTGAGGAATGAGAGAAATTTGAAGTAAAATGAGTTGAGATTAACTTAAAATCACTTAAAAGTGATTTAAAAAGTGTAATAAGTGAACCTAGAGTCACGCATTGATTATGGTGCACTAAGTGGCATGAACTGGGAAAAATGCACTTCATTGCAAAAACACCACCCATGCCTCAAAATGACTAAGTAAAAATAAAAAGTGCACAAGCACTAAAAATCAATGCTTGTACACAAAAGACTCACTTGAACAAAAATGCACAAGCACTGATTTTTAGCTCGCTTGTGCACTTGACACTTAGAAAATTTCATCAGAAGCTATTTCTGGATTAGATTGTGTGAGCTTTTTTGGATCAACGTTTCGGATCACACTCTGTGATCCATCATCAAGATAGAGACTCACTTAGAAAATTTTACAACTTAAACATGTAGGAGCGCTAATTTTTAGTGCTTCTACACTTTTCACAATTTTGACTAACTCTCAACATTGAGAGTTCATGAATATATTCGTTTTGAAGGTCTTTGATAGATGGATGCAGAGGAATGCTCAAACAAATTGTTTGAGACTTTGGAACGCATTTCCATGTGGATTGAAATTCACCTCATTTTACGTGCTTGAATATCATGAACCTATGAAACAAACAAGTTTTGTAGGGGGGTTATCCGTGAATCAAGTGCTGCTAGATTCAGTGATAGTAAAATAAAAGAAGCATAATCAGGACCAAGTTTTTTCATTGTATTGTAGACTAGCTAAATGTCCTTCTTATCAATTCCACATGCTTTACATTGCTCTCTTAGATCATTAACCTTAGTGATGTAGTCTTGGATGTTGTCAAAGTTCTTAAGATCAAGGATCATTAGTTCATTATCAAATTGATGGCCTCTTACTTCATCTGTAGTACCATATCATGTTCTCAATTTTTCCCAAGCTTCATGAGAATATTTACATGATTCAATTTGAAACAACAAATCTTAAGAAACTAGTCTATGAAGACATCCAAGAGATTTGATATGTTTAATCATCCATTTTAACTTTTTATCTTCATTTGTAGGTTTAGGTACCTTATCTTCAACATATAGAGTGTGACCTTCTGTCATTAGAATATTCTATGCATTTTGATGGCATGTTCAATAATTATATGATGTGAGCAAAGGAACCGTAGAATGATCCATGGAAATGAGAGAGCAAAAACAAACAGATCAAAAGAAATGCACCAAGAGACCCCCCAAAATCACTCAATCAAGAAACCCCCCAAGAAATATCTAATTTGTGGCACTTTATATTTAGTGCATTTACAGTTGTTAGATGCCCAAAACAACAAGCTAGAATTGATCTTAGTGCTTACAAATGCCAAAATAGGCCACATAATCAAGTACAAATTTTGGTAGAAAATGAGATCAATTTGATCATACCACTGAAGTACACAAAAAATTATGCACTTTCAAAAAAAATTGCACCCAAAAATGTTACCGTAGGAGCAAGATATGAGCTCTCGAAGTTCCTAAAATGAGGATGAAGCAGTAACACCTGTGAGAATCTACAAATTCTGGAAAATTCAGGCACCAAAACTAGAAACTGATTGCACCATTGTGAAGAGTGCAAAAAATTAGCCCAAATAAAAATAATTACTCAAAAAAAGGAGCTCATGAGCTCAAGTTATGGGTCTCTGAAGTTGTACTACAAAATCAAAAAGCTCATTGGAGAGGGGGAATTTGTTTTTAGAAAATGATGATGCAGGGATGACATCAACAAGTCACTCTATTAAATTTGATGGCCCAGAGACATTCAAAAAGGAATATGCCCTTCCAATGGAATATTTTATGGCCGATATATGCTCTCGAAATATTATTTAGTGTACCGACGATGAGGAATCTTTGAAAAATATTGGATATTCGTTGCCTCCTAGTACACTGTTGGATTTGAAAGTGAAGTTGTCGGTATTTTAAATTTCTGCCGAATTGATAAATGTGGTTGAATTTTTCAAAATAACCCCTCCTGAAAATTAATTTACCATCGGTATTATGTGTGTGGCCCGTGAGATGTTTATGGGGGCCACAAAGGGAAGAGGGAAGCCACGTGGCTCCTCCACAGGGTAGTGGTACCCTATGGACTTAGCAGAGTACGACCCTGCAAGTTCAATAAAATCCACAAAAAGATTTCTTTGCTTTTTGATTTTTCAAATAAAATTTTCCTTACAAAATTTTTTCGAAAAATTTCAATTGATTTTTTTTTAATTTTTTTTTTGAAAAATCGTATTGTGCATCATAATGACAACTTGGGGGGTTGTATGGCTCTCTGGGAATTTTTTTTTTGCCTCATCGGACAACTTCTCTGATTTGGATGAATTGGCAGTCAATCTTAGGGTTTTTGGCCCTTTTGGACACGATGGTAGGGTCAGATTTGACCCAAAATGCTCCAAAAATGTAGCTACATTCTGGATCTGGCAACCACTATTCAACTTCAAACCCTCATAGATTTGGCCTCGTATGTCCGATTTGGATGAAACAAAAGGGAAAAGCAACTTTCTTGAACCTTCCGGATGCAATGGTGAGCTTAGATTTGCACCAACAAGCTCTGATTTACCATCTCTCTTCAAAAATAATCTCTAATGGCACCCAACCCGCTTTGATACCATGTTAGAATTGGTTATGGCTGCCAAGATCTTGAAACCAAATGGAAAGCAAAAAAAGAGAGAATATGAATATGACAAGAATAAACTATATTCTTATCAATATGATTCAATGATATGATGTGATGTACAATGTAGTAGAGACCCCTTGGTTATATAGCCAAGGTGAGAAACAAGATGTCATAGGATTATGACAAGTGTCTTAATCATATGACATGAGACAACTAATCACACTTACTTAGGTCCACATGTGTTACAAGTTAAAAGATAAGATAACAACTAATGACAACTAACACCTTCTAGAAAGATTCCTTCCTAGGACCTAAGTAAACTTAACATGTGTAAATAAGTCTCCTAGTAATGAATTAACTAGGTACAAGACTTTATTTACACCAACAAGAATGATCTGAGAGAGAGGTAGAGAGAGGGGGAAAGGTGGAAGGGAGGGAGAGGTACGGTGGGAGGGATTGAGGGAAATATAGGTAGAAAGGGAGAGAGTGAGTGGAGATAGATAGAAATAGAGAGGGAAGGTGAGAGAGAGGGAGAGAGAGATGTATATATTACTCTCAACTCCTTGTAGTTTTATTATAATAAATATGATATTTAAAACTCTCTTGCAACAATCCATTAAATACATTTTTTTATAATATATTATATTATTATATATAATATTATATTTATATAATATAATAATATAATATTTATATTAAATATAATGTATATTATATTAATGTTATTAATACTAATATATCCTAATATATATTAATTTATCATATATTAAATTATATATATTAATATTTTAAATATATATAAATATTTATATTAAAATTAATATTATAACATGATAAATCTTAATCTATAGTGAACCCAAAAAAATCATTCTTAAGTAAAAGAAACAGATATCCGTTTCTTAAAGTTAAGAACAAATATCCATTTTTTAACTTTAAAAACCAGATATTCGTTAACAACGGATATCCAATTTTTCTAACTTTTTTTTTCCTCAAGATTGCTTTGGGATTTGGCTTGGGGGTGTCCAACCTAAAAATCCAACTGCCTCAACATGTTTAGAGGGGTTGCAATGATTTTTCGAACTTCACCCTTTGTGCTGCCGACTTTTTTTTTCCATTTGAATTTGATGAAACAAAAAGGGTTTATTTAGTAAATTGTCAACATTCTATTAATATAAGATATGTTTTATTTTGAATTTAATAGATAATTATTATTGATTTTATACATGCACTATGTGGAAAGTCCTGATTGATAGGTTGATTGAAAAACATCTACAACTTTTAAATGGTTAAATAGTTACACATTTTTTAAATCCAAAAGATGTGTCACACTCTATGCTTCACAAACTGTAGTTTAAAAAAAATGAATTTCATAAATTTTTGACTAAGTTAGGGTGGCCAGACAAATAGATTTTAATATTTTTTAAAATTCTTACTAGAAAATTCATAACTAATTATTTTCTTGCAAAAAAATTACTAAAAATATCTGTCACATTTGGACATGTGTCCTCTACTTATATTGAAAGATTTGAAAAAATATTTTTATTTTTGCTCATACTTAGGTTGGCCAGACAATCACCTATTTTTTATTCTTTTCCAAATTTAAAATACTATTGCATTAAAATTTTAAATTTCACCAAATCAAATTACCTTTTTTTTCCAAAAAAAGCCTAGTAGCCTACAAAGTACATTCAATTTTCTACAAATTATATTCCTATATATTTTCTAAATCATGTTAATAACCTATTCAAAATCTTATGTGAAGTTGCTTAAATTTGTTTTTCTATATTTTCATTGCAGCTTAAGGGCCTTGTTTGGTCCATCGTGATCTTGCACTAACCCTAAGAGAATAATAAAGACTAGTGATAATTTTTCTTAGATAATTTTAAGAGATAAACAAGATGCTAAATGTATTTAATATAATAGTTATTCCACGATATCTAGAACATAAAACAACAAAATATATTGCATAAGAATTCAAGGATATTTTTAAAGAACCTACGAATATGCCTCCTCAAAGATCCATTAAACATGAGATATATTTTATATTAGATGGTCCTCTCCCCAATATTTAGCTTTACCAATAATCATATTGGAGACCAATTAGGTGCAAATAGATGATCTATTATACTAAGGTATAATCCATCATAATACTTTTCCATGTGGTTCTCCTATTATTATTTTTAGCTAAAATAGATGGTTCTTAGAGGGTGTGTTATAATTTTTATACATTAAATAAGATAACCATTAAGTATATGCACCTTCTTACATGAATTTATGATCTTTTGATCAAATTCAACTTGATAAATAGTTTACCATGTCAAAATTGAGTAAATATTATGGCATTTTAATAATTTATAATGTTCTTCCTAATTTTATCATATTCATGTATGATGTAATTAGACCATTTGTCTAGATTCTTGTGTCATTTTATACTTGGGTAAAATTTTAATTTTTAGCGAAACTTTAGATGCACATATAATCCATGTAAAGAAGTTTTTACAAGTTTTAAAGGAAAATAAGTTAGTTTAGAATATGTGTGATTTTTCATTATAATCACTTTTCAACTTGTAGCATGTGGTTAAATATGAAGAGCTTCATATTGATCCAACAACAGTTGAGGCCATCTTTAAGTGGTCCAAGTTTTCTAAAGTGATTGAAATAAGAATTTTTGTAGAATATTTGAGGAAGTGCATTCAGTATTTCTCTGTTAGGTTAGGTGACATTAACCTTGCAAATTTATGTCGTTTATGTGTCTCCATTTTTCTTGGAAAGTGTTCTAGGGGACATGGGAAAAATTAATTAAATATTGACTTTTGTAAATTGTATTTTCAAGAGGGAATATAATGATGGTGAAGGTTATGCATCACTATAGCACAAATTCTCCTTCCTAGGCATCCACATTGGGAATATGAAAGGTCTTGACACCTCATATTTTGGTTTACCATTGTGGTTTTGCCTCCCACGAGTTCTATCTATTGGAGCCATGAGATGATAGTTTTATAGTGTGTTATTTGCAAGTCTATGGAGGCATCCGGGTTGTTCGGAGATTAGCAATGAAGTGTATTATGGCGTAGATTTTTTGTGAAGATTAATAATATGTTTTCCCTCTTTTCTTATGTGAATTTCTTTTGTGAAAGGGTTTCTCCAAGTAAATTTGGTGTCATATTTTGGTTGCTGATTTTTCTATTATGGTGAATGTGCAATCACATACATATAATCTGATTTGGTAATCTTATTTTCAGATTTGAATTGACATACATAAGTTAATATTACAACTTAGTTTCACCTTGTTTTCAACATTCTTAACCATAAAAACACTTTTGTATTCAAACATAGAATGTGATAAGTTATGTAATTATGATAGAATCAACAAAAAACATTTTCTAATTTGAAGAAGAGGATTTATCATGTACTAGTTTTGATTTTAACTATTTTTCACTCATGTTTTAAGGTGGAAACTTATGCAAGTTAATTTTCCATAGTGGTAGCCCTACTCAAAGGAGTTAATCATGAAAAAATATTTCATGGTTCATTTTTAGGATATTGCACTTGTAATAAGGAATTCTATGCTCTCAAGGTCAAATGATCAATTTTCTATTTTAGGCTAGCATTGATGAGTTTTATCATGTGTTCCCAAATCAACATGTTATATTTATGTCATCCAAAGGGGTATTTCCCTTATCCTTCTTCATGATGTGAAGATAAAAATTAACATATCATATTTTTAGTTACAATCTAAACCATTTATTTATCTATTATGATATTATACTTTGATCAATAAAAAATAGAATGATGAATGTTCTTAAATTTTCCATGTAATTTTAGAGGAATAAAATATTAATTAGTTATAAGTATAATTATATTTCTTTCCCTTGATCTAGATGATCAAGGATATTCAATTCCCCTACATTTTTTTTCATATTTTTTACTCCAAATAACAATATGTCAACTCAATGTCCTTGTTTTCCAATCTTCCATAAGACTTAGTGTAACATAATTTTTTTCTTTCATTGAATTTTTTAGGTTTTATTAACAATACTCCACACACTTTGGACCATGAAAAAGAGTTCCTTGACTTCTCCCATTTGTGGTAATTCCATCTATAGAACATTAGGTAAGAAAATTCCTCATGTTGCATTTTTAATTGTACCCCTATTTTATAAGGCTCTAAAATTGTTAACACTATATAGCATTGTGAAGAACTCAAAAACATCTTTCAAACACTTTTAGAGCATTGTGAAGAACTCAAATTTGGTGGTAAAGTAAATGATAGTCATGATTTTTGTCCTCTATCCTACTCTAACTTGTATTCATATATTATTCACAACTTTTTTTGATGTAACCCAACAACACTGAAACACATGTTAACTACTTTACCTAACATGGATTTTGCACCACCTCAAAAAATTTCCCTTTAAAATTGTAATTGTTTGGATCACTAACAATATTCCACATGCTCATGTTCATTATAAAACCATGTACAAATATCTTATAAAATGTCACATGTCTTCCTTCCATTATGCTAGATCACCATAGACTATAACTCACAAATTCAAAATAAGAGGTCATTATATTTGAACACAAACTTATAACCTTCATTAGATAAAATTAACAATTTGACTAGTGGGATAGGCATTAGACCTATCCCATGTCTATAGTGCTCTTAAAATAATATTTGATAAAAAGATTTATATGTTATAATCTACATGATTTATGATGCCACTTAATCTATAGCTCCACAAAGTCATATCTCATGTTTGTGAGTTGTAATTTCTTTGGGATTACATCCTTAAATCTTCTAACTTAGATGTGAAGACTTATCTAGAAGATTTTTTACAAAACAAAATTGGGCCTTGAATGAGTTTTCACAAGGAATTTAAAATATGATTATATATTAGAGATTTCTCCTACAAACTAGTGGTTCCCTTAGAAAACTCGGTCATATAAATACTTTTTATCAAACAAATAAAACATTTTTTTCTTTGAGAAGAATCTCTATACATATGCTTTTCACATGTTAGAGATTGAGCACCAACAATTTCTTTGAAACTCTCTTTATAAATTCAACATATTTAAGGAGGATTAAAGTTCCTTATTTTCCAATCATGCCTTTGTCACATCACATGGTTAGTAATGACCATTTGAAATTAAAGGTTAGTGACCATAGAATATGGTACTATGCAAATTTGTAAGAGCAATATTTCATGATTAAAATAAATATAGAATATTTACATAAAAAGGACATAAGATATTTGTGGAAAAATATTATTAATTTCAATATCATAATATAATTTAAATAAAAAGCACGACCAATGGATGGACAAAACCACTTATAAATATCTATTCAATAAATAGTACAAGATGAGGGTCTACATACATCCTAATGCATTATAAGCATTAAATATTTTTTATGGGCTTGATGAAAGGGTCCAAATCCACTCTAATAGAAAATAAATTCTCCACCATTATTATCATAAAAAATAATTTAAACAAAATTCTAAATATAAAAAATTTATTCATTGCTCTTAAACATTTCAATATAAAATAATAACATTAATATTTAATTGTCTGAAATATCATACTTTTAATATAAAAATTAGCAACATCTTTTATTGATATACCTTTACCCTAAATTTGATATTACTAATATTTATTGTTACAAGATAAAGGATTAAAAATTAAAATTTATAATTATTGTTGACTAAACTTCTCTACTTAAAAGAATATAAAAGTTTCAAAATTGGCACTAACCTTTAAAATAAATAGAATTTGATAAGTTAATATTTTTTATTAATGATTTTTTATAATAGTATAGGTTGAAATTATAATGGGTATGTGATTCCAAGTAATAAAGACAAACAATCTATAGAAAATTAAGAGAATAAATAAGAAAGTGATTTGAAGTCTTTGTTGAAACAAGCCTAATTTACGAGTTATATAGACAAATGCATACAATAAAATAAAATAAAAGGATAAATCTGCATAAACAAGGAGGAACAATGTGGATCACCCTCCTAACTTTCTCATGCTTGTAGAGAATAAATGACAACTATATCATTCACATCATTAATTTCATGCATAAATCGTGTGAACACCAATGAAGTGTCTATTCAACAAAGACAATGACAATAGAGTGGGTCATCTATTGAGGATAGTAATTTTGAACTCAATATACTAGATTCACATTTACTGTGAATGGATCACTACCATATTAAATCAGTTAAATATTTCTTGATGCATCAAAACCTCTCAAGTATGATATGGATTTGTGTTCTTCACAATTTATCTCAAAGTGATTTAGCATGCTTAGTTATGTTGGTCTTATAAGCACATTAAACCATTGAATACTTAAGTGCAAAATTAAATTAGATTAAATCTACAAATGCAAAAAATTCTTAGGAGAGGAATTAATAATTTGTAATTTGGATCTCAATAGAAATTAATATATTTCTTATTTTTAATTATAAAATGAAATTACTAAAAATCAATCAAAATCATGCATTAAGATCAAATAATCAAAATCACACATTAAGACCAAATAATTAGAAGACCTATACAGAATGACATAATATGATTCAAGATAAAAATATATACTTTTCACTATTACACTAAATTATTTACTATAGATAATTATACATAGATATTTATTTATGATACCTAATCTTGATTTTATTTTTTATTTTGATGGAGGGTTTTATATCAAACCCATATTCATTTTGCAATTCAATACAGGCGCACAAGCCATAGGATAAGCCTCGTCCGCTAAGAACCAAGGACTAAGGGGTATCCATTCCACCAAATTTGCCATTCCACCAAATTTGCCTGAAGCATGATCCTGGGCTCATCTCTTATGATGTTGGAACCTTACACTCACCAAGACTTGATCCCTTTTGAATTCTCTTTCATTATAAAGATCTTTGATGAATTCTCTTTCTTTATAAAGATCTTTTAAAAAACACATGCTGTTTACTGGCCTTGGTTTCTATCATGTAAATGAAAAAATGAATATATATACTTTAAATCCCCCCTATGACAAACTCTTAAAAAAAAGTCATCTCCTTTATAAGCCTTACCTGATATCTAAATTAAAACTCCATTGCTCTACAATCCAAACACAAGGGAGCTGATGCCTTCCGAACATGATTCTTGCAGTGCAGTACTGCAAACAAGGAAATGTAACTTGAGAATTGGCATCAGCAATAGGAAGTGAAACCTTGAAAGAGACTGCTACTACCATTGCAATGTCATTCTAAAAAACAGAAGTAAATAAATGGCCATGGTACCACTTTTGAAGACGAAGGCGGTGACACTGTTTCATTCTCATCGTGGTCGGAGTAGATTGAATGACAATGCACATTTTTCATGCTTCAAACATACTCATACAATGCCAGTGCCATTGAAATCCACTGCCAATCTCAACCTCAGAGCATTATGTAGAAAGGATCAGGTGAAGGAGGCGCTGCATATTCTGCTTACTACACACACACCCCCTGTAAACCCTTCTGCATATTTTCAACTATTGCAGAACTGCATTGCCAACAATGCGCTTTCACAAGGTAAACAAATCCATTCTCTCATCACTCATAGGGAATTTCCATTTGTTACACGCACAATTTTTCAAAATAAGCTTATTGACATGTATGTCAAATGCGGAAGTTTGGTGAATGCTCGTAAAGTTTTTGACGACATGAAAATACGCAGTGTTTCCTCGTGGAATACCATAATTGCGGCTTACCGAAGACATGGATATCCTCACCAGGCATTGGCACTGTTTCACCAAATGCAACGAACAGGTGTCGAACCCGATCACTTCGCCTTCGCCACTATACTCCCGGCATGTGCCAAAATAAGAGATTTGGAACAGGGTATGGACATCCATCAAAGCATTATGGAAAGGGGTTTTTTGTCAGATGTTGTAGTTGCAAGTGCCCTGGTAGATATGTATGCAAAATGTGGAAGCATAGACAAGGCACGCGAGCTGTTTGACAAAATGCCTGAAAAAAATGTAATCTCATGGAATGCAATGATTGCAGGACATGCACAAAATGGTGATCTTGACGAGGCTTTAAATATTTTCAAAGAAATGCCACAAAGAAATGTGGTTTCATGGAATGCTATGCTTGCAGGATATGCACAAAATGGATGTGTTGAAAAGGCCTTGGAGGCATTTAAGCAAATGCATTTGGCAGGCATAAAGCCAGACCGGGCAACCTTTGCCAGCATCCTACCAGCCTGTGCCAAAATGGGATCTCTAGAAAAGGGCATGGACATCCATGGAAGTATAATCGAATGTGGATTTTTGTCAGACGTGGTAGTTGCAAATGCCCTGATAGACATGTATGCAAAATGTGGAAGAATACAAAAGGCACGCCAAGTGTTTAACAAAATGCCTAAAAAAGATGTAGTTTCATGGACTGCAATGATTGCAGGATATGCACAAAATGGTGTTCTTGGCGAGGCTTTATGGCTTTTCAAACAAATGCCACGACCAGATCTCATCTCATGGAATACCATCATTGCAGGATATGCGGTAAATGGGTTAGCTGAAAAAGCCTTGGAGGCTTTTAAACAAATGCAATTGGCTGGTGTAGAGCCTAACTCCACAACCTTTGCTACCATCCTCCCAGCCTGTGCCAAAATGGGAGCTTTAGAACAAGGAATGGTTATTCATCAAATTATAATAGAATGTGAATTATCGTCTGATATTCTAGTTGCTAATGCCTTGATAGACATGTATGCAAAATGTGGAAGCTTACAGAAGGCACGTGACTTGTTCGAGAAAATACCTCAAAGAGATGTGGTCTCATGGACTGCAATTATTGCAGGATATGCACAAAATGGCGTTCTTGGTGAAGCTTTAAGGCTTTTCAAAGAAATGCCTCAACCAGATGTCATCTCATGGACTGCAATGATTGCGGGATATGTGCAAAATGGACTTATGGAAGAAGCCTTGGAATTTTTTAAGCAAATGCAATTGGCAGGTCTAAAGCCAGACTCCACAACCTTTGCCAGCATCCTCCCAGCCTGTGCCAAAATTGGAGCTCTAGAACAGGGTATGGACATCCATCAAAGCATTATCGAAAGCGGGCTTTTGTCACACACCACAGTTGGAAATGCCCTGGTAGACATGTACGCAAAATGTGGAAGTATAGACAAAGCACGTGAACAGTTTGACAAAATGCTCCAAAGAGATGTCGTCTCGTGGAATGCCATGGTTGGAGGATATGCACAAAATGGCTTTTGCAAAGATGCTCTCAAAATCTTTGAACTAATGAAGCACTCTGGAACACATCCTGATCATGTAAGCTTTACTTGTGTTTTATTAGCATGCAGCCATGCAGGTTTAGTAGATGAGGGCTGTAAATACTTCAATGGAATAGGTGACTCATATTGCACTATGCCTACAATTGACCATTATGTGTGCATGGTCGACCTTCTTGGCCGTGCTGGATACCTTGAGGAAAGTCTAAACTTTATCATCAAAATGCCAATTAAACCTGTGGTGATTGTGTGGATGTGTTTGCTTGGTGCCTGTAGATCATATAAAAATATAGGGTTAGGAGAATTTACAGCAACACTTCTTTTTGAGCTGGATCCTAAAAATGCTGCGACTTATGTTCTTCTGTCAAACATCTATGCAGAAGTGGGCAAGTGGGGTGAGGCTCAAATGATAAGGAAATTGATGAAAGATAAAGGAATTACAAAAATACCTGGATGTAGTTGGATTGGAGGCCATGAGATTGTACATGCTTTTTGTGTAGAAGACAGATCACGCCTACAAACACAGTAGATTCTCGCAATGTTGGAGAAGTTGTATTGGAAGATGAGCCAGTCAGGTATATTCCAGATTCAAGACATCTACTGAGGGATGTGGTTGAGGAAAGAGACACATATTCCTCTGTCACCACAGTGAGAAGTTATCAATCACATCTGGATTGTTAAGCCTGTCCCCTGGAACAACTGTTAGACTCATCAAGAACCTTTGAGTGACTGCTAGCTACATTGCAACCAAGTTTCTTTCCAAGATTGTTGCAAGACAAATTGGTTTGATATATGCGAACCAGCTCCACCATTTGAAACAAGGAGAATGTTCTATTGGCGATGCTAATTGTAGCGATTGTAAAGATGGGCTTTCACTATAGCGAAGTGCAGTATCAAACCTGGAGCGATAAAGAAGGGACCAGGTTTTATTCTCAATTTCTAAAAGCGAATTTTTTGAGCATTTGAAGATACAAACCATGCCGTTGACTCCACGAAATCAGATGTATAATATGCCCTGTTCATCACTTCTTATTACTTCCTGCCTTGGGCAGGTATATTATGGTATTTATACAATTTCAAGAATGTCAGTCAATACATGACATCCAAAATATAATGTTCAATTTTAATAAATTTTTTTAAAATACAAATTTTCAATTTAAACTTATTTCAATTGGATGATTGCACTTAACCGTACAGAAAATAGTCATTTTATTGCAATTTATTTTGTCAGTAATTCTTTAAGAATAATACAAAGAATGGCCTAAAATGTCATTAATTATTGTATCAACAAACAGTAATAATAATCCACATCAACTCTATTATCATTATAATTCATTCCTGGGTATTAATTTTTTACAGATGGGTATTAAGAATACAGTTTTTTAAATATTTTACTATTATAGATTGATGGCCATAAAAAAAAGAGTGTTTATTGCAATTATCAATTAGAGTGATGTTGAAAATTGGTCGCACCTCCTCTCTAATGGAATGCCAGGTTCGTCTGTCCTCCATTCATACATCGACTAAACTTGCCATTACTCATAAAATTTATGAGCTTCTTTGCCAATGGCGGTGGTTCTACAGCAGTAGTTATTCCTTGAACAGTTCTTTGTGTTAAAAAAAAAGCTAAAGGAAGCAGAGACTGAAAAAACTGCAGGCAGTTGACATTAGTTGCAATTAGTAGTAATACTGTATACCATCTTACTTATATTCTATTAGAACAATTTAGGACTGTGTCCAGGCTCTATCCATTTTATGTCTATGTGATGCATTTTCTTAGTTACCTAATGTGGGCAGGTGGAGTACTATAATTTAGGTTTGATGATATTATTAGTATCGGTTTTTTTTTTTTCAATTTTATCAAATATTGAATATTTTTATCGAAACGTTGTAGTTTAATTAGTTGAGTATAATTGATGAGGGGTGATGGTATGTTCCTTAATTACACCATCCATCAACAATCAAACTCCGACAGATATGATATATAAAGAATAAGAGTGAAATCATACCCCAAACAACTTTTAACAGAATGATCCCTAAAAATATATTTTAGAGAAGTCACTTTTATTTTACATCAAACTTACAAATCCTATTGTGCTGCAACAATTTTAGGTCAGGCACCAAGGATATTTTTGTCATGAAAATAATGACAACATATAAGTTTTTTCTTCCGTAAATATATTGGTCTTGCAAAATGTTTTTTGCTGAGATTTGTAGTGAATTTTTAGTTATAAGAGAGAGTACCATATCATAAACTTCATTTGTTATTGGGAATCACTTTAAAATCCCTGGACATCTCTGTGTGTTGTCTGGTCCTATACCATCTGGCTAAAAATGTCAAAGCATAAAATTAGACAATGAATTCTTCCATAATTAACAAACGCATTTCAGGCCAGTAAGCAACGGTATGAGTCAAACCAGCCGAAAAAACTGTTTCTATCTGCTAATAATTTTTCCCTGATGAAGTTCGTGTGGAAGCCTTGTGTCTCATAATTTCAGTTGGTAATTTTGGTGGGCGATTTTTAAAAAAGGATCTTGTCTGGAATTTAGAACCTTTTAATGTGTATATACTTCAGAAAAATATCTTGTAATATCTTTGTGGATGATTATTTCGATGGAAGATTGGAATATACATGCAGTTCATACGAAGAAAGTTCCTAATGGATCCAATCCAAGGGAATGGACTCATTCGAGGAAAACTGTGAAAAGGTCATGAACGAAAAGTATTAATGTTTCAAGATGGATAAATGACTTAAACATGATAAGGTTATTGTCGCATCCCTCCAAGTAGGCATGATAGGGACAATTATCAAAGCATAAAGAAAATTTTAATTAGGGAGGGTATAACAAATTTTAAATGATATTTATGAATTGAGGGGAGGCAAAGCAATCAGGAATGGGTAACATGACAGAAGTTGGTGGCAACAATGTTGCTTAGGCACAAGAAATAAGTTGCCTCAGGTATCCAAGGTATGGGCTGTTGGGCCATTGGGCTGGGTCACGGGGACACCCCTATAGTATAAAAAAAAAACATTCAATCAAGTTGAGTGACAGGAAAATAATTAAATTGAGGTGAAAGAAGTTGGTGGGGAGAGAGGGGGTTTGCCTCCCCTTGGTAAAGGAAATGACAATTACTCATGTCTTTAGTAAGGTGAATCTTTTTTTGCTATGATTGATATCCAAGAAGGATCAACAAAGGGGTTAGGGATTTATTTTATTATTATTGAGAGGAATTGGGAATTTAGTCCATCAACCCAAAGCTTAGCTCTTTAAAAGGTGATGTCTCCTATAATCTTTTGAGCAATGTGCAACGGACCTTCATCCACACTGCAGGTAAATAATGAGTTGAACCCACGACCTAGGCTACCTAAAGTGATAGTTGAGATCAAGTGAGCTAACCCCAAGGGTTAGGTGCTAAGGGTGATTTGCTTGGTTGGAAAGTTAACTTAGGATGAAGGAACAACAAGCCTTTTCCCCTCATACCCTCCAACCCAAATGTCAACATGCTTACAAAAGCTTTGTATAATTAATATTTTAGTTCTAGTTGTCTTCCTCCCCTCTTCACACCCTTCTCTTCCCCATCAAGTAATGCTAAATATATCCTCCTTGATTTGAATCTCATATTCTATTCATGTTGCCTTCAACGACTAGAAAGACTATTTAAGTTTAGGGGTAAATGGGACCAAATACCAACCTGCGTGGGATGAATTTTCTTGAAACAATAACCTAGGTACATGCTATTTTGGAGGATAAAAGGTTGGCAGCGTAAACAATATAATGGTCTCCACAGTTGTCACTTCCCTTGCCAATGTTGTGCTTCATGGTGGAAGTGTTGTTGAGAGTATGAAGCCATCCTGATGAGTCTATCTTTCATGGGAGAAGGTAATATATGACATCACTTGCAGTTCTTGCTAGTGGTAGTGTGCTTTCTAGAGGTGTGAAATATTAGTGATGCCTACTTGGTGCATTTTTGGGGGAGATTGAGATGGAGAATATAGAATATGGATCCTACACTTCTCAACCATCCACGTAACAAGATTAGTGAGGCTATTGGTGAAGTCTAACTCCTCCTTGAACCTTGAATAGATTTTATGCCTCATCTAATTGGTGCTTATCCACTAGCCAAATTGTCCATTAATCATCACATATTATTTTTCTAGAAACCCTTAGTTTCATTCTAGTATGGAGATCTCTACAATAGATTTGTTGAATTCGTTGTAAGCCCAAACTGTTATATTTTTTGATGATGAATCTAAAGGGTCTGGTGGTTGTAATTTAACTTCAAGATTCAATTAGTTACATTTGTTGGTAATACTAGAATATCTTGGTTCAACACTTTGCCTTTGACATTTACTTTAAGTTTTTAAATATTTTTTTAGCAACTTGCAAACTCTGCAAATTGTGATATTTTGTTAACAATTTATTGTTAGGAATAAGGTGTTGTACACCTTGCACAAGAAAAATAAAATAAAATTATATAAAATAAATTTTTATTTGTGGTGCATCTTGAAGTGACATGTTTAGATACATTAAATATTTATTTGGGTCCAGTTGTAAAGTTGTATAAAACATTGGTTAGATATTTTGTGTGGGTTACATGAGAAAAATATTTAACATTTGGGAAACTTTGTACCAAAAAGTAAATGTTGGGGCCAATGGTTTTACCTTACCACTTAGTTATTTTCGATGAGCTTGATTTTATAAAAGCAAACACATGTTTAGTGGTTGAAGTTGGTTGGTTAGTGGTTTTGACTTGGTTGTCATTGTATTGAGCTCTCTTATGAAGGGTGCATATGTGAACCATGGCATGGGATATGCAGTTACATGCTTGGGCACATGGAGGATGCATTGGAGGAACTTGATGTTTCAAAAGTATTTATGGAGACTCTATAAGTGTATTGTAATTTTTTTATTGCTGAAAAATACATTGAGTGTGGATGTTTTTGGAGGCTAGGTTTTTCTCTCTTGAAGTTTCTCTAAAGTTATATCTTGTGTTATCTTGTGGTATGTCTTTGATATTTGCATTATGGCTATTTTGTAAGCTTGTATGCATGCTTTCCTCTTATGAGGTTATATAAGAAATGGTTTGATCAACCTATATTATTTTCCTAACAAGTGCTATCAAAGCCATGGTTGTGTTTAAGGGGTGTGAGAGAACTCTATTTTGTTTTAACCCTTGTATGAGAAGATATGATGCAAAGTTGAATCTATGACAATGTTGGATATATTTATATGTTCTGCAGGATTTCTATTTGTAAATTTTGAGTTTTGGGGTTTGTAAATTTGTGGTTATAGCTTACAAATCTAGGGTTTGAAAATGAGTTGCAAAAAGGAGTTTTCTAGGTGTTTAGCAAGAGGGTTTTGTGGGGGAAGTTTCATAGATGATCCTGTGAGACAAAACAAACCATGCCATTGAATCTAGGAGGCCTAAGAAAAGAGGATTACCATAAACTTTGACCTATTTTTGTCATTATCACATGAAGCCAGATATTTCTCTAAAATAGTTAATAACTTCTGTAAACATAATCAATTTTGATTTTGAATGAGTAATGGAGATTATTTGTAGAGTACTACATAGTGGATTAGGTAGTTTTTAACTTAGATGGGAAGAGAGAGGATTGTACTTGCTTAGGCACTTGTAGGAGCTTAAGATTTAAAGTGCATGATTATGTGAGCATCTAGATGGATTAGAGGCCAAAATATTGTGGGAGTGCACATTTTTACAAGATCTACATGATGGTATAGATGGTTATCAAATTTCATGCTTTCTTATATAGGTTTACAAGTTTTTTTACAGATTGGGCTTCGATGGAGATAAGTACATATGTTTTCAATTTTTAGGACATGGTTAATACACATATGAGACTTGGAGTCTTGGTATAGTGAGAGTTGATTATAGGTACAGTGATAGTGATGATTATAGTGTTAGGGACATTCATATGTATTTGAGCATTGGCATGACATGATTATGCATGTAGTTGACAAATGGTGGCATGGTTCAGATTTTGGAGATTGTTCTTATCTCTTAGATGTTTGTTTGGTTCCTTGATTGTGGAATTTTTTGGAAAATCAGATTTGGAGTTGATTCAGTGTTTGAGTCTTGAGGTCTACATGTTATCTTCTTAGTTATCTTAGTTCACAAGTTATTGTAATGATGGCTAATTTGTATGTTGTAATGATTAAGGATTTACAAGTTAAGCAATTGTCTGGGTTGGCCATTCATTTGGTTGTGGTGAGATGACTCATATGTGGACTATTTATATCCATAGGCCTTTTTGGTTTTAATATAGATTGAGTTAGTTAGAATTTTCTATGGTAATTTATCCATTAGTATGTAGCATTGGGATGAGAGGATGGATGAGTAGAGTGCCTAGATAGTCGATTATTCAGACTTGCAACATGTTGTTTATCACAATGTCATGGTTAGCTTGGTTACATGTTTTAGTGGAATTTTGTATTATGATGCTTTGAAAATGGTTGTATCTTCTTGGCTTAGAGATCTTAGTTCTACTTTATTCTTTGGAGTTGTTGATATTGCAGTTAAGTATTGTGAACTTCATTTAAGAGAATGTTATCACAACGTCATGGAGATCTTGGTATCATAGTTCAATGAGATCTTTGAAATTATGTGGATTCATAACTTAGTGATGCATCTTTTGTAGTGGTTGTTGGTGTCATGGAGGAGCTCTTGGATCTTTTTTTTCTAGTGAGATTTTTTTGAAATTTAAAATTTCATTTTAGGAGATTGTTATCTTCATGTGATTGGAGATATTGGCATCTTTGTTAGCCATGTAGGACTCTTGTTGTGTTTGGTTGAGCTATTGAGTTTATGAATTGTCATTTTTTGATAGGTGATCCTTGTTTGAGAGGATGTTTGGTATTGTGTCTTGGCTTACTCTAGATACTAGTTGGAGTTTTAGCATGATACAAGTGCTCTTGGGAACAAGATATGTTCATTGGAGCATATAATATTCGTTTGAGGAGATGTTAGATCATGATGTCATGATGTGTTGTTTATTCTACTATTGGATCTTTGAAAGTGATTTGGATAGTTCTCTTGGTATTGAGTACATTGGTCATGTACTTGAGAGATTTATGAGAGTTTCATGTTGCATTTGGATCTTAATATGGATTGATCAATTGTAGGTGCTCATGGATACTTAGAAACTTGGGCACGATGCATTTTATTGAGATGGTTACTCTTAGGAGGTTCCTACAAAAAAAAATTAGGAGCCTTCACTTGGATATGGATCTGACTTCATGATGGACCTATAGAGGATATTATTCTTGGAGAGATTCATTGTGGCTTGGTGTATCTTGGAGGAGCAATCTCATTCCCCACTCCTGGTCTACTAGGCAGATAATCATTTGAGAGGTATTTCCCGTCCTACTTTTAGACACATTATGTTTTATGCTTTGTCTTCTCATGGATATGAATCTTGAGCTATGTTTGTTAGTTATGGAGGGTTAATTTGAGGAGAGTGTGACATGTTTACCCATACCTTTCAACATATTTTTTGGTCGAAACTTCCCCTCTTCATGGACCCAACTTTGTGCACTTACCCAATAACTTTATCTTATGCTATTGTAGAGAAAATAAATGTTGTACATTATTTTAGGTTCAATTCAATAATTAAAGTTAATTAATAATATTATTAGATCTAAAAAATAGTGGTAAATAAAATAATTTGAGTAGGATTACATATTCTTAATTAAAATAAATAATGTAGCTGGTAAGGGCATAATGTAGTGGTCAATCAAAAATTTCTTGTGGTGGCCACTAAGGTTCAAATCCTCACTAGTTTGTTGAGCTTGCAAGCCATATACAAGTATACTAGGCCAATATACTTGTAGGATGTGTACCTTAATTGGAAAATCATGCTTGTAGGTTGGGTGCCTATAATGAGCCATTGATCTCCCATATTTGAACATAGTGATAATTGCTTGGGGATTGAGGCCCCCCAATAGTGGTCTTAGTGATGAATCCATTGGGAATATATACCCTATGAGGGGTCTCTCTAGGCTTAGACTGGGCTAAAAATTTGAGATTACAAATAGAAAACAATCTAGATAAAATTAAATAATTATTAAATAATTTTTTATAATATAAATTATTGAATATATTTAGAACTATATGAGGAAAAAGAGAGAGGTAAAGAGAGAAAGAGGGAGATATGTGAAGGGGGGGAGAGACATGCACACATAGAGTAGATTGATAGAGAGGTATAGAGAAAGAGAGAGGCTAGGAGAGAGATAGAGGGGGAGAGTGATAGATGGGAATAAAGAGAGATAGAGTTGGAGAGAGAAATAAGAGGGGGCATTGATAGAGAGGAGAATGGAGAGAAACAAATAGATCAAGAGAGAGAGATCAAAGATATAGAGGGAAATTGAATGAGAGGGATTAGGGGAGAAATAGAGAGATACAACTAACAAAGTGAGAAAAAATAGAGAATGAAGGAAACAAGGACAAAGAGGGGGGCATATTTATTATAATTCTCCAAGATTCGCTCCTATGACATTAACCAAGATTTTTTTGAAATAACATTTATATAAAGTAAGATATAAAAATCGCATGTCATGTTGCACACTGACATACACACAAAGTGTCACATCAAGTACAATGACACGATGGACATAACAAGGAAATTATGGTGATGCCTCACATCAAACATAGCATAATACATATATAACACTTAAAATAGATCATTTTTTCTCCAAGAAATGTGGCACAACAAAAATAAATATAAATCATGTGATGAATTCACCATGATGAACCTACGAGATACTAGGACTATGCCACTATGATGATTGGGTTCTACTCCACAATCATGTTCTCTCATGATTATAAATTAAGGGTAGGATGAGAGAATCATTTACCTTAAATTTATTTCTTGAACTCACTTAATGATGCCCACAACATCAAGGGAGACTAATGCAAGAGGTTGGACAAGTAGGAGATATCACACCTCAATTATGTAAAATGACCACCATATTTTCTACATGCATGACACACTTATTGATGAAAAAGTGGGAAATATTCCCCTTGAGGACACCCAAACATAAGTTCAATACTGTTGCAAGGTGTGTGCCCTTAGTCTCCTTGTGTTATGTAGTGCAATGCTTGGGTTCATGACATGGCTTAACTGCATCCCGTGGATTTTAACTCTAGCAGTTGTATCAGGAATTAGTAGGTCGATCTTTTGGTGCAACAACAACTGTTTATTCAACAATTGGTATCAAAGTTTGTGTCACAAGTTTGAACCCCTTGCTTATGTTGGGACGATTGTTGCAAGGTGTGCGCCCTTGGTCTCCTTGTGTTTTACAGTGTAGCGCTCAAGTTTGTGACGTGGCTTAACCACATCTCATGGATTCATTAACTCTGGTGGTTGTGTCGAACATTAATTTAGGTCAATATTTTGATGCAGTGACAACTGTTTGTTCAACAAATCCCTCTCAAGAGGTTTTCCTACTTGGGGTACAAGTCCTTTTCAAGTCATTTTATTAGAAATGCATGCTTCCTAATGTAAAAATATGGCACAAATTTGAGGGTACAAAAATTTTCAATGAAGTGATGACATGGGAAAGATTACAAGACCAAGGGGTTTGTACACAAAATTCCCCAAAAAAATATCTACTATCTAATTAAACAAAGAAATACAACATATTGAAAGGACAATAGTGCCTAGACGAGACACTAGCACCCAAGAAGGACACTAGCTCATAATTATTCAAGTGTCCTATTTTGGTGCTAAAGTCTAGTTTTAGCATTGGAGTCAAACTTTAGTGTTGGAGTCCTATTTTTATGTTGTAGTCTTGCTTTTTTTACTTGAGTCATTTTTCCATGTTGTAGTCTTTACTAAGATTGAATGAATAACCATTTATAGGTCTTGTACTCAAGTATAATGCCTCAAACTCAAAAAAATAATATTCAACTTAAAATGAGTTAAAAAATAACTACAAATGATTGGAAGACCAAGGCGAACAAACATGCTTGATTTTTGAAACACAAGTAAATGGAAGTGATGCTTCCCAAGGATTGAAACGTCTACAAAGGACTCCAAAACAATTTCAAGGAAATGAAGGATGAAGGGTAATCTTCCCAACACAACCCACTCATTGTCCCACCATGAGACTCAATGACACCACCCTAGTGTGGGTCCTCATATTCAAAACCAAAGACTAGGAAAATAAATCTAACTAGCATTCTAATTATATAATAATTAAACATTCACTATCACATTATGTTTATTTTAAGCCCAAATCAAAGATACTCTAAGTTCATTTTACCAACATAACAATAATGATGAGAAGGATATGAAACAACATGTGCATTTAATGCCAACATAGATACATGATAAAAAATTATAACACCATCATCACTTATGTGAGCATTTTACAATCCTTCTAAATAAGAGGTTCTAATATAATTTAATATGATTACATATGATAGTTTAAAGGTCCTAAATTATACATTTTACATTTTTATTACAAATGAAGAAATTAATAACGATATGAATCCTTTTCCATCTTGTGTACAATCCTATTCTACTCCAGTAGATCTACTAGTCCCCAATGGTGATTGAGTACCACCCAATCATGTGGTACCCTTAGGTCCACCCCATTGCACTAGGAGATAGTCATATGGGGCAACTAACACACTCACATAAAACAAAGTTGTTTGGCATACACAATGCCAACACATGTTGCATTCAAATAGGTATGAACACATACAATTAAGGTCTCAACCGAACACAACAAATGTCGTTAAAGATGATTCCCACATTGGATACAAAATCCAATAGCAAGAAGGATGAGGATTCTAAAGGTAAGGCAAGGAGTGTCATGACAATAGCTCAAAGTTATGGTTGTGCAAACTTGAGCATGAATTATCATCACAAGGTGAGGGGTACTTGAGTGACATCTACCAAATCTAGATAGTGGCATGTCCTTGATATATTATACTGAGCCTTTACAAGCACTCTAGGAATTTCATCGACTTACATCTTGGTTCATTTTATTTACCCCATGAAGCTTCATTATTACTTAACTAATAACTCGTTTGTTGTAGCCTCAAAATTACTTCTAGATTCATGAGAATGTCAAGAACCACTCATTTTTTACCCTATATACCTAAAATCCTAGGTTCACTACACCAAATCATTATTTGAGCATGGGATGAAAATGAATGCAGTAAAAGTGGGATAACAATTTTGGAAATAGTCCCAAAATATTCTAAATAAAAAATAATGATTCTTGTTTTCTCCCATTCCAATTCATTCAAATTCATTCCCAATTTAAAAATAAAATAAAAATTAATGTAAAATAAAAAATTCTCAATCCCACCCTTGATAAATGCTCACATTTCTAACTTTTTAATGAAGTTTTTTTTAGAAATCTAAGAATACCATTTCTATCCAGATATAAATAACACAACTTTTCACTTTAAATTCACATTTCCTAATTCTATAATTTTGTTTCCATAATCAAAACTTTAAAATACACATTTAAAAATTAAAAACAGTCAATTTATACATATTAAATAAGCAATAAATTTAATCTAAATTTAGAGCCATATGCTATCACTAGAGTGAGAATTCAATATCTAAAAAAGAAGTGAAATACCTTCAATTTTAAAGCTTGCAAAGTGTCAATTTATGCAATCAAATCAAAATTTGAGAATTAATTCACATGCAATCCAATCACCTACAATGCCTTCCTTTCTAATCCAAATCCAATCCAATCCAAAATATTCCTCCAATCAAACAAATTTGATCATTTTCTCTTTTTAGAGAGTATTTTTGTAAAACGAGGAATATAATAATTAAAGCCTTTTTTCCATTTCTATTTTCTTTTTCATTTTTTATTTTTATTTTACTATTTTTTTTCATCAAATATATTTGTCTACTAACTTTTTTTTTTTTTTAGACTGCAAGAATTGGGTAGCACGACCCCCTATAAACTACAGAAACTACAATGCGCCTTGCTACCCCTATAAACTACAAAAACTACAGTGCGCCTGATAAACTCTTTAACGTGACCAGCGGCGCTGGCGCGACATGCCCTCCGGTACCACAAGGGTGGGGGAGACTAGACCTTGTGACCAACCTCCTGCAACAAGGAAAGATTTAGCCAACCGAGCTAGGGCCCCAACCCCATTTATCTACTAACTTTAATTCTTAAATTATTTCTTTATTTTTTAGGAATATTGAATAATTAAATTTAACTTCCAAACAATAAAATATTTTAACTAATTATAAAATTCACATACATAATTTTTCAATGCAGTTAATTAATATTTTTTTCTTTTCCAATTTTCGATGCATCAAACATCATTAACATGCAATAATTCATCCATCAAATATAATCAAATATAATGAGAGAATAAATAGTCACAACCACAATCACATATTTACATCTTAATCACAACACAAGTGGACTTTGAAATCACAATCAATTTAGATCCAAATTTGCACAAGGTCTCACAAGACACATATTGCACTCAATTTGATTACAATAGGGGTTATTAAACACATTAGGTCCAATACGACATCTTTGATATAAACACCATTGGGGAAATAACTTATATTTGAGCATGGAAATAACTTATGCCTACAAGTTTAGGTGTGAAAATAATGGTGTACTTGTACACTCAAGTCACATGTCTACCGCACCTACACCATACATAATAGTCAAAGAAATGTACAATCACCCAATGGGATATAATATCACATACATAATAAAATCATTACTTCTAAAATAGCTCAGTATTATTGTACACCATCCAAACAAGGTAATGCTATAATTGACAATCATTTAGAATGTCAACCCAACGATACTAACATCCATCTATAAACATATGTATATATACACAAGTAAAGTATAAACACTATCAAATTCAACTATGAGAGTATCACATGCATCACATAATTTACAATATGAATTCACACGTTAATACAAAATTATATCAAGAACACCTCAACAACAAAATAATAAGATATAATGATCATCAGATCTAAATCTATAATCACGAGTAACTAGATATATATATATATCGAGAGAACCTCTCTCACTCTATTTTCTGCATCTCCCTCTATCTTTTATCTCTCTCTTACTTTATTCGCCTCTCTATCAAAATCTCCCTCTTTCTTTCAAAGAAAGGAATAGAGAAAAAAAGTCAGAGAGAGAGTAAATAAAGAGCGGGTGGAAAGGAAGAAAGATTGATTTTCAATTAATTATTTCGTATCAATAGATAAAAAGATAAAGGAGAGAGATTGGCTTTCAATTAATTGTTTCACCCCCAACAACCCCTGTCTATAAGTAATTACATGTGTTAAAACATACACATTACACACAAAAATACAACTAACTATTAATAAATCTCTATTTAAAAGAGATTAAGAAATATGAAAGGACCGTTAAAGCACATCAATCCGATAGGAAATCCATATTTTTAAAGTATAACATTGGGAGCCAAAATACTGGAGCTGCCATTACAAATTGCCATTCTGAAGAAAAAAATAAATAGATGGCATGATACCAAATTAAAGATCATATGTAGATTGAATGCAAATGCACTCTTTCAATCAATTATGATCATACAATGCCAATGCAAAATAAGTCGGCTGCCAATCTCAAACTCACAGCACTATGCAGAGAGGGCCAGTTGAACAAGGCGCTACACATTCTGCTCACCACACACAACCCCACTTCACACTCCACTACATATCTTGAATTATTGCAGATCTGCATTGCCAAGAATGCGCTTTCACAAGGTATACAAATCCATTCTCTCGTCACTAACAGGGAATTCGCATTTGCTTCACGCACACCTTTTCAAAATAAGCTTATCAACATGTATTTCAAGTGCGGGAGTTTGATCTCTGCCCGTAAGGTATTTGACGACATGAAAGAACGAGACGGCTTCTCATGGAATGCCATCATTGCAGCTTACAGAAGACATGGGTTTCCTCGCGAGGCATTGACACTGTTTCACCAAATGCAACGAACAGGTGTTCAACCCGATCAGTTTACCTTTGCCACCATACTTCCAGCCTGTGCCAAACTAAGAGCTCTGGAACAGGGTATGGACATACATGGAAGCATAATTGAAAGGGATATTTTGTCAGATGTTGTAGTTGCAAATGCCCTAGTAGACATGTATGCAAAATGTGGAAGCATACACAAGGCCCGCGAACTATTTGACAAAATACCTCAGAAAGACATGTTCTCATGGAATGCAATGATTGCAGGATATGCACAAATTGGTGCTCTTGGCGAGGCTTTAAGGCTTTTCAAAGAAATACCTCGACCAGATGTCGTATCATGGAATGCCATGGTTGCAGGGTATACACAAAACGGGTTAGTTGAAAATGCCTTGGAAGTATTTAAACAAATGCAATTGGAAGGTGTAAAGCCAGACTCTGCAACCTTTGCCAGCATCCTCCCAGCCTGTGCCAAAATGGGGACATTAGAACAGGGGATGGGTATCCATCAAATCATAATAGAAAGTGGATTTTTATCAAATGTTGTAGTTGCAAGTGCCCTGGTAGACATGTATGCAAAGTCTGGAAACATAACCAAAGCACGCGAACTGTTTGACAAAATCCCTAAAAGGAATGTGGTCTCATGGAATGCAATGATCACAGGATATGCTCAAAATGGGTTTGTTGAACAGGCCTTTGAAACTTTTAAGCAAATGCAACTGTCAGGTGTACAGCCAGTCTCCACGACCTTTGCCAGTATCCTCACGGCCTGTGCCAAAATGGGAGCTTTAGAAGAGGGTATGAACCTACATCAAAGTATAATCAAAAGCGGATTTTCGTCATATGTTGTAGTTGCAAGTGCCTTGGTTGACATGTATGCAAAATCTGGAAGCACTGACAAGGCATATGAGCTGTTTCACAAAATGCCTCAAAGAGATGTGGTCTCGTGGACTGCATTGATTGCAGGATATGCGCAAAATGGATTTGTTGGAATGGCATTGGAAACTTATAAGCAAATGCAATTGACAAATATAAAGCCAGACTCCACAACCTTTGTCAGCATTCTCCCAGCCTGTGCTAAATTGGGAGCTTTAGAACAGGGTATGGGCATCCATCAAAGCATAATTGAGAGTGGATTTTTGTCAGATGCTGTTGCAAATGCACTGATAGACATGTATGCAAAATGTGGAAGGATACATAAGGCACGTCAGCTGTTTAACAAAATGCCTCATAGAGATGTCATCTCGTGGAATGCCATGGTTGCAGGATATGCACAAAATGGTTTTTGCGAGGATGCCCTTAAAGTCTTTGAACTAATGAAGCACTCTGGAGTATATCCTAATCATGTAAGCTTCACTTGTGTTTTATTTGCATGCAGCCATGCAGGTTTAGTGGATGAGAGCTGTAAATACTTCAATGGCATGCGAGACTCTTATTGCATTATGCCTAATATTGAGCATTATGTGTGCATGGTTGACCTTCTTAGTCGTGCTGGCTATCTCGAGGAAACTCTAAACTTTATTATCAAAATGCCAATTAAACCTGTGGTGGTTGTGTGGACATCTTTGCTTGGTGTTTGTAGGTCACTTAAGAATATAGAGTTAGGAGAATTCACAGCAACACTCCTTTTCGAGCTGGATCCTAAAAATGTTGGGACTTATGTTCTTCTGTCAAACATCTATGCAGAAGTAGGCAGGTGGGATGGGGCTCAAATGGTAAGGAGATTGATGAAAGATAGAGGAATTAAGAAGAATCCAGGATGTAGTTGGATCGAAGGCAATAGGATTGTACATACTTTTTGTGTAGGAGACAGATCACATCCACAGACAAAGGAAATCTTGCAAATTTGAACCATTTGTCTTGGGATGTGAATGCAGCAGGATATTTTCCAGATTCAAGACAGGTATTAAATGATGTGGAGGAGGAGGACAAATAATTATTTCTCTACCATCATAGCAAGAAGCTGGGAATTGCATTTGGATTGTTAAATATACCCCCCGGAGCAACTATTAGAGTCGTCAAGAACCTTCGAATATGTATTGACTGCCACACTGCAACCGAGTTTATCTCCAAGATCGTTGCAAGACAATTTTTTATGAGAGATTTGAACCGGTTTCATCATTTCAAACAAGTACAATGTGCTTGCAGAGATTATTGGTGATGCTTAGTGAAGCAATTTGTAAAGATAAATTTGCACCATAACAAGCTGCACTGTGGAGATCTCAAACATGCTATCGACTTCATAAAATAAGATGTATAGTATGCAACGTGCATCACTGCCCATATATACAATGACTTATTGTTTAAAACAGCCTGGAAGATGTCATGACATTGAACTTTTTTTGGAAGCCTGTATTTCTCTGAATGAAAAGCTGGAAGAGGAGATGAAGAATGGGAAAAGGAAAAGGAGAGGAAAGATTGAAGGAAATGTGCTTGGCTAGATAGAAATGTGAGAAAAGTGTTTACAGTCAATCTGGTGATTAGAGATTTCAGGAGAGTATTTCTGTATTACATTCTTTACGCATCATTTGTTCAGTGGAGATCTAGACCCTGCTATTGACATCATAAAATCACACGTATAGTATCAATTGTGCATCATGTTGGTTTTCTAGCTCGAAAGGTGGGATGTGGAGTTGCTTTAAAGCAACTCGAGTTGGATTTTCAGCAACAACAAATTTTTTATTTTTTAATAGAATGTTTTCGAGTTTGTGAGGTTGGGATAAAACAAAGAGTGATTTTATGTGTGATTTAAAGCCAAAGAATGCAAGAAAAATTTCTTTTCTTGCATGCTAAGTAAAGGAACTAGGCTCTATATATGTAAGATTGTTGTAGCAAACTTGTGTTGTATTTTTGAAAGAAAAGTTTGTTGTTAGGCTGAATAGAAGATTCAACATTTGCAGGTTTTTCCCCATATTGGGGTTTCCTGGGTAATTCTGTGTTATTGTCTATTTGTGATTGGCTTCTTGTTATTTTTGCTTTTGTTGTTATTAGTTGTTAATTAACCCAGTTGTGTTAATTGTTATAAATTAGATTTCTTTCTGTGAATTTATTGTGCAATTAATCTATTGCTAGGTTATAGAAATTAACATGGTATCATAGTTTGCAAACTTGGAATTGCCGCAGACTCGACAGCCCAAATATATGACTCGGACTCGGGACTCGGCACAGACTCGGGAAAAGACTCGGCACGGACTCAACAAAAAAAAAAAAGTAGTTTTACAAAAAAACAAGAACAAATTAATGCATTTAGAGAACATAAGAGCTTAATTTGATTATCAAACACTCATAATTCAAATATTACACGTCATATGATCATCAAACACTCAATAATTAAAATTTCATCATTCATAGTCATCAAATACTCATAGTTTCAATGTATAACAGCATCATAAGTTTATAAATGTTTACATATAATCATGTCAAAAAGAGGAAAACATTAACAACCACATGTAATCTACATCTTCCTCTTTCCCCTCCCAATGGTACTCAATTTTGCAGGCCTAGAACTAGAAGGTGTCTGTGCTATAGTATCCGAACGAGGACTAGGAGATCAAGCAGGGGAAACATGATAGTCAAATGTGTCTTCGTCATCCTCCATGGCATCCAATCTTGTTGCTTCTTCTTCTTCTGTTGTTGCTCTCTCTAATTCAACAAGATCCTCATCAGTAAGGAAGACATCAGCCTCATCATTTTGTTCATCAATAGTCCATTCACCATATGGATCAATATCATCCAAGTCGATGGACTCGTGTGAAACACCCTCCACCTTTCTAGTTCGAAGGCAAAGGTTGCACCGAACAAAAACTAAATCATTTAGGCGTTGCTGAGTCAACTTGTTCCTCTTCTTTGTGTGAATGTTCTCAAATAAACTCCAATTGCGTTCACACTCAGAAGCACTGCATGGCTGTGACAAGACTCGTATGGCTAGCTTTTGAAGATTTGGTGTGCTAGCACCATAGTTCTCCCACCATAGATCTACAAAAACATGTTTAAAAAATATAAGTATTAAGAAATAAGAATAAAGTAAACAACTATATGTAAGAAATAAGAATCAAGTTTCTAATTTCATTTTTTACCTGGTTGTTGTTTTCCTCTCATTTCAATTGCTTGCTAGGAGGAAAAGAGTCTCCCCTCTGCACCCTTGTAGACTTTGAATAGATAAAAGAAAAAGTAAATCAAATATAGAAAATTCATAGATAGTCAAGGCTCAACATTGCAAATTCATAAATAAGATGTAACAAATCTCACCTCCAACTCATCAAGCACTTTATCTCTCAGCTCACGATTAGGTGCCATCCTATCAATGCATATGACAAGTCCTTCCATGACCTCCTCATCCGCCTTAAATGTGTTTGAGAAGTAGAACTTCAGATTCAAGAAGTAGGCAAAGGCATGAATTGACTGGTGGAGTTGGTGTGTCTATATCCGATCAATGATGTGCCATATGATTGCATATTTCCTTTTGTTGCCACCATAGTAACATGATATGGCCTCTTTGGCCCTATCCATGGCCTCATAGATGAAACCCATTGGCATGCCATCTCCATCCACCATACGAAGAACCCTCACCAAAGGTTATGTCACCTAAAAAAATGAAAACAAATGTTAAATTATAACAAAATTAACCCCTCAAAAAAAAAAACAGCAAATAGATTATCATGTATAATGTTTTTTTGTGTGATTGCTACTTACCCCCATCAACTCCTCTCCATTTTTGATGAATGTCTCATCAAAAACTATGGCAACAATCCTCTCCCCTTCAGGTCTATTGGAAAATGAGGACTCCTTCCAAGCATTGGACACGAACATTTGCTTGAGATGACCAATGGCACCAAGAATGCTTTGCAATATGAGGAAGTGGCTAGCAAATCGTGTCACTCTAGGTCACACAAGGTCCTTGCCATTTGTGAATTTTCTCATCAAAGAAAGCACCCAAGTATAGTTGTAGATAAATTTTGTAACACTTTTTGCATATTCAACCACTCTTTTGACCCATGAAATCTTCCTAATGTTCTCTAGCAATAGGTGTAAGCAATGTGCAGCACACGAAGACCATGCAATTGTGGGATACCTCTCTATAAGTAGTCTACCTGCAGTTACATATGCAATTGCGTTGTCCGTGATGATTTGGACAACATTATCAACTCCAACCTCCTAGACCACCCCATCTAATAGATTGCATAAAGTCTCAACATTTTTAACTTCATGGGAGGCATCTATTGATTTTAGAAACACTAATCCACCATTAGAGGCCACTAAAAAGTTAAGGAGAGTTCTATTTCGTCCATCTGTCCACCCATCAGATAAAATGTTGCAACCTTTTCTTCGCCAAAATTTCTTTTTCTCATCAACCAAAAGCCGTGTATTCTTTACGGCTTCCTCTAGCAATGGCCCACTAAAATCTCTAGATGATGGGGTCTTAAACCCCTTTCCTGCAACTATAAGGGCATTCACCAAACCTTCCCAATATGTGTTGTTTGCAACATTGAAAGGTAGATTATTGTAGTACCAAAAGTTTGTAGCAACCATCCTAGCTTCTTGATGCTTTTCCTTATTCCAACCGATACCTTCAAGTGAAGGTTGTGTTCCTGGAACATTACGTGGAATAAAATAATTTGGTCCTGATGAAGGACCCTGACTAGCACTAGCAGTAGAAAAGGAACCATCAGGACTCTCACCAAAAGATGAATGTGGAGCGCGGAAGCTTGGACTTGCAACACCATGGGGCATAGATGGTGTAGAATGGGATTGGGATCCACTCATTGCTGCTGCTAGGGCATTCTTTGTTTTTTGTCTTTCATCTTTTTGAGCTCATATTCAGCAAGAAGGGATTTCATCTCTCTAATAATCTCAGAAGTAGTATTCTTGCATCCCTCCACATTTTGCCCAGGTATTCTAGCAAGGTGGTATTTTAATCTGTTTATTCCTCCTGTCATCCATTTCTGGCATTCATTACATGTCACTTCACCTTTTTTATTTCCTGGAATTCCATACTTCCATGCAGGGTCTTTTTTCAACCCCTTTGGATTTGAAGACGACATTGTTGTTTCAAGTTCAACATGGAAAAAAAAATCAGCTAGGGTTTGCTGAAAAATCAGCAAATAAATGTGATTCAAAGTTTCAAACATTTGCAAAAGAAATAGAATGCAAATCCAAGCTAGAAACAATAAGAATTAGGCTATTAAGGAAAATAGAAAAAAATTTGGTAGCATTTCCCCTTATTTTTCTTGATTTTATTAATTTTGAATGCAGGAAAACAAAAAAAAAGAATAGTTAGATCACTTACTTGGCTCTATTTTTATCTTTTTAGTTCATTCTCCTTGCTTCAATCAACCCCAAATCAATTTGTAGACCTATTTTTCATAGTTGATAGCGTTAAAATGAAAAAAAAAACATGGGTTTTTAACCCATTTTAAGACTCAGCCGCATAGGAGAGTCCTAGGTTGGGACTCTCGAGTCCGACCTTAGGACTCGGGAGTCCTGACCTAGGACTCTCCTGGATTCAACTCCCAAGTCCATGGCAAGTCGACTCGGCTAGGCCATAGACTCCCAAGTCCGCAGCGAGTCTGCAGAGTCTACAAACTATGCATGGTATTAGAGCACTAAACACTAAATATGAAGTCAAGATTTGTGACATAGATTTAAAAAAAAATATTCAAATTTTGGTCTCTAGTTTTTTTTTTGTGGCTATGGCAACCAGTGTTCGATATGAGGACAGGCATGAGGGTGTGTCTAACTTCTTACAATGGAAGGTTCATATTACATCAAGGAGAACAGGTTGTGGATCTATGCTAGTACAAAAGTGACACCACCAACAAATGATCATGTTGCCTTAGATTTGCATTAAGAACCAAGGCTCAGAGGATTATCTTAGATGGAGTAAGAGATCATTTAATTCCTCATTTATCGGGGAAAGATATTGCTAAGGACATGTGGGATATGCTCACAAGACTTTATCAAAGTGATTATCAGAGTCATAAGATGATGCTCAAGGACAAATCGCATAATACCGAGATGTCCAAAGGTGAGAGTGTGACCTCTTACTTGTCTAAGCTGACATAGGGCAGGGATGAGCTGGCTACTATTGGAGAGATGATTGATGAAGATGAGTTGGTGCATATAGCCTTGAATGGTTTTTTGAAGCACTAGGAAGTGTTTTTCAAGTGTGTAGTCAACAGAGAGATTGGCTACCTAATTGGGTGAGGCTTTGGGATGATTTTGTTCAGAGGAGATCTGTGAAGGTGCTCATCGAGGAGATCAAATGAAGAAGGGTCAAGATGAAGAAAATCTTGCTCTTGCAAGCAAGGGTAAGCATAAGTCTAATAAAGGGAAAATAGAAGGTTCTTCTTCCAAGAGTGGGAAGAAGAAAGATCTGAGCAAGATATAATGTTTTTGTTGCCATCAGATGGATCACTATGTCAATCAATGTCCAAATAAGAAAAATAAGGACAAGCAGAAGAAGCAAGTTGTTGCTACAATAGAGGTGGACAAGTTTGCATCACGATTTGAGAATGAGTTTTCACTCATTGCTTCTCTTTCAAGTTCAATCGCCAACAAGGTATAGTATATTGACAGTGTGGCTTCTTGCCACATGTCAGGAGTTAGAGAATGTTTCACCAAGTTGGAGGAGAAGAAGTTGGATTTCTATATTGAGCTCAGAGACAATGCCAAGTACCATGCAACTGGTATTGGCACCGTCAAGTTTCATAGGGAGTTTGGCAAACCCTTGGTGGAGGATGTGTTGTATGTCCCTGGCATGACAAAGAATTTAATATTAGTTTCTGCTTTGGAAGACAAGGGTTACATCGTGACCTTTGAGAGGGGAAAATTCTATATTTGTCCCAAGGATTCCAAGGTTGCAAAAGTGATTGGAGTCAGGCATGGCAGTTTGTTTCGGTTACAGTTTGAGCCAACACATGCGTTGGTTAGTAGTTGTAAAGGGCGAGGAGAATTGTGGCACAGGAGGATGGCTCACCTTCACCATGGAGCACTTAATATTCTCAAGGAAATAGTGACGGGGCTGCGTGAGATGAAAACAGAAAAGCATGAGGTGTGCAAAGTTTGTGCTCTTGGGAGATATGCCAAGACTAATTTTCTAAGCAGCAACACTAGATCTAAAGGGATTTTGGAGCTTGCACACTAAAATGTGTGTGGGCACATTTCAACAACATCCTTGAATGGATATGAGTATTATGTTACCTTCATTGATGATTTCTCTAGGAAGACGTGGATATATTTCATGAAGAATAAAGATGAAGTCTTCAATAGGTTCAAAGAGTTTAAGGCTCTCATGGAGAACCAAAAAGGGAGGAAGATCAAGATACCGAGGTCTGATAATAGAGGCAAGTATACCTTGAATGCCTTCAAAGATTTTTGTGCTCAGGAAGGTATCAAGAAAGAGTTGAAAATTTTGTAAAACCCTCAACAAAATGGGGTTGTTGAATGGAAAAGCAGGGCTATAGTTAGAGCAGCCAAGGCCATGCTTCATGATTAGGATCTGCCTTGGTTCTTATGGGCATAAGCTTGCAATACAACTATGTATTTGCAGAATAGGAGCCCTCACAAAGTGTTGGGAAAGTTGACTCTAGAAGAGGCGTTCATTGGTAAGAAACCAGATTTGGGACACATTCACATCTTTGGATGCCTTGTGTATTGTCACATTCTTGTGGAGAAGAGAACCAAATTGGAACCAACTCCAGAGAAGGGTATCCTTGTTGGGTGTAGTGAAACTTTTAAGGCTTATCGATCTACATTCCTGCTCTCAGGAAAATAGTTGTTTGCAAAGATGTGAAGTGCAAGGAAGAGAGGGCTCTTCAACAGTCTAGCAACTTGATGAATGAGGAGGAACAATCACCCATGGTTGAGGCAGCACAAATTCCTCAAACTTTAGTCACGTAAGCTGGAGAGCAGAGCAAGCAGACCGAGTAGGTTGATCAGAAGGAGGAACAAATAATTCCTCAACCTCAAATTCCTATTACCGAGAAGAGGAGAAACAGGGCAGCTGAGCAAACACTAAGAGAGGCTCAAGCATATGTAGGTGATCCTCAAGATTCAGTTAGACAAAGAAAGGCTCCCAGACATTATTCTTAGTATTTGGCACTTATGAGTGAATTAATTGAAGTAGAGCCTTCCAACTTTCATAAGGCATCTAAGCACCAAGTGTGGAGAGAGCCATGGTGGAAGAGTATTCTTCCATCATGAAGAATAGTGTGTGGGAGGTAGTACCACAACCAGAAGATAAGTCTGTGGTGGGCTCGAGATGGTTGTATAAGATTAAGCATGTTGCAGATGGTAGTGTGGAAAAGTTCAAAGCTCGGTTTGTGGCTTAGGGGTTTTCTTAGAAGGAAGGAGTCGACTATGATGAGACCTTCACTCCAGTAGCCAGGTACTCATCCATAAGAGCTATCATTTCTGTAGTAGCACAGATGGGTTGGAGGATTCACTAGATGGATGTAAAGAGGACCTTTCTCAATGGAGTGATTGAGGAAGAGATTTACATAGAGCAGCCAGAAAGATTTGAAGCACATGGGAGGGATTCCCATGTATGCAGGTTGAAAAGAGCACTATATGGACTCAAGCAGGCTCCCAGGGCATGGTATTCACGTAGTAACAGTTACATGCAGAGTGTGGGTTTCATCAAGAGTGAGGAGGATCCGAACCTGTACTATGTTCAGGTGAAGGGTGAACTTCTCATATTGGTGTTATATGTTGATGACCTATTTCTCACAGGGTCAGAGGAGCACATAGCACATTGCAAGCAAGATCTTGTAGGAGAGTTTGAGATGAAGGACTTGGGGTTGATGCACTACTTTCTAGGATTGGAGTTGTGGTAGAAAGAGGGAGAGATCTTCCTTGGACAAGGGAAGTATTTAATTGATATCTTGAAGCGATTCAGGATGGAGAACTATAATCCCATGTCAACGCCACCTGTGACCAATTGGAAGAAGATTGATGCTTCCACATCAAAGGCAGTGAACTCGACTTTATACAGATAGTTGATAGGATCTCTTATGTATTTGGTCAACACCAAGCCAAACGTTTGTTTTGCAGTGAACTCATTCAATCAGTTTATGGTGGAATCTAAACGTGTGCACTAGATAGTTGTGAAGCATGTTTTGAGATATCTCTGAGGCATAGTTGATTATGGGATGAAGTATGTTCAATAAGATGGAGTGAAGTTTGAGGGGTTTACTGATGCAGATTGGGAAGACACTATAGCTGATCGAAAGAGCACTTCAAGGTGTAGTTTCAGTTTGGGATCAGGAGCAGTCTCTTGGTACACCAAGAAACAAAAGTTAGTTGTGTTGAGTTCTGCAAAGGCCAAGTTTATGGTAGCCAGTATGGCTACATGTGAGGCTATCTGGCTTTGAAATTTTTTAGCAGGGCTATTTGATCAAGAGCTAGATCCTACAGTCATTTATTGTGATAATCAGAGTTGTATCAAACTCTCTGAGAATCCAGTGTTTCATGACAAGTCAAAGCACATTGAGATCAATTACCACTTCATCAGAGATTGTGTGGAGAAGGAGATAGTGAAGCTCCAATACATTCCTACAGACGAATAGATAGTAGACATTCTGACCAAGGCACTGATGAAGAGTAGGTTTGAATTATTTAGGGACAAGTTGGGTGTTGTGCAGAACACCTTCCTCGCTAAGAGGGAGTGTTGATTTTCTAGCTTGAAAGGTGGGATGTGGAGTTGCTTTAAAGCAACTCAAGTTGGATTTTCAACAACAACATATTTTTTATTCTTTAATAGAATGTTTTTGAGTTTGTGAGGTTAGGATAAAACCAAGAGTGATTTTATGCGTGATTTAAAGCCAAAGAATGCAAGGAAAGTTTCTTTTCTTGCACACTAAGTAAAGCAGCTGGACTCTATATATGTAAGATTGTTGTAGCAAACTTGTATTTTATTTTTGAAAGAAAAGTTTGTTGTTAGGCTGAATAGAAGATCCAACGTTTGCAGGTTTTTCCCCATATTGGGGTTTCCTAGGTAATTCTGTGTTATTGTATATTTTTGATTGGCTTCTTGTTATTTTTGCTTCCACTATTGTTAGTTGTTAATTAACCCAGGTGTGTTAATTGTTATAAATCAGATTTCTTTCTATGAATTTATTGTGCAATTAATCTGTTGTTGGGTTATAGAAATTAACACATCACTGCCTACACATGCATTTTGTTATTTTTTAGAAGCCTTGTTTTGTCATGTCATCAAGGTGTTATGAGATTGAACTATTTTTTGGGAAGTCTGTATTTCTCTGGATTGAAATTCTGGAAGAGGAAACAAGAAAGGGGGAAAAAGCAAACGAAGAGGATTGCTTAAGCTTGGAAGGAAGGAGGAAGGAATTTTAATGACATCCACGAGATCAAGTGGTCTAAAGGATCAAGGAGCATAACATTAACACATTTTCAGGTTTTTTCGATGTCGGGTTCTTTTTGATGTTGCCTCCCCTATTGTATATCTTGACGAAGAAACTTGTTTTGTGTATTTTGAAGGAAATAAATATGTGCTTGGATTGATGGAAGAGTGAGAAAATTGCTTACAATATTTGCCTCAAAGATGGTGGAAGAGAATCTCTTGATTACGTTCATTAGCCCATCCTATGCTATGTCTAGTCTACCATTTGGCATTTAATTACACGTATCAGATCATCTATTCAATTTATATATGTTGACATGTATTTGGCATCTCTTATGGTTAGAGGTTTATAATGTTGCTTCACATCTGATTGTTTTTTGAGAGAGCTAAGAGAGATTAGATTTGAATTTTATTTCTTTTTAGATAGAATTAAATCACAAAGTTTTACATGCAGAAGTAAAATTACACTTTCTATTGATAGTATAGTTGGCTTACATGCATGATGATTGAAATACTTGCATGATGAGGTCAAAAGTTTGATGTTAGAGAAAATAATAGAACTTTTAATATGTTAAAGTTAAATCAAGTTAATTAATTTCTCAACATTATCTATAAGTTCATAGAGATTAAAAGTGAATTCAAAAGTAAGTTCTATTGGGTTATGGATTATCAAGGTAAGTATATGATTTGTAGTTATGGTGGATTATATGGGAAAACAAAATTATTTTAGCTATGGTAGATTTGAAATTTGAAAAATGAATTTTGGAAGATGTTGATCAATTTTTTTTACAAAGTCGTAGAAGAAATTTATAAGAGTTAGAGAAAAAATGTAAATCCAACATGTGAATAAAAATTACATTTCACATTATAAGATATAAATTAGATGAGTTTCATACCCATTAAATGCCAGTGACACCAAATTTCATATGGCCCATCTAAAGTTATTTTACAAACCTTATCCTAAACTAATTTAACAAACCTTAATCCTGTTAACTTTATATTCTCTTACAAAAAGTCGTCTAAGGGTAGCCTTTGTTTTTATTTGATAAGTTTCATCACAACTTCAAGCTCAATAGTGTGCTCAATGGTATCTTTGTTATAGAGCTTGGGTCCTTTATAACTCCAAGCAATGATGCTATCAAAATCCCTACTTAATTGAATGAAATCTTTTCTTTGATCACTAGTGCAAGAAACACCAATTTTAAGTTTATTTCCCTTAATTATTTGCATCAAGACAATCCTTTGATTTAATGACCATAGATCTACCCTTCCTTCCTTGATAATTGGAGCAAAAGTGGTTTCCCAAAGTCACCACTAATGGAATTAATAGATATACTCATCATTCTTGAAAAAAATTTCAATGATTAGGATAATTTGGGATTGATGGCCTAATCAAAAAATTGACTAGACTCTTATTCGTTTTGAGATCTCTAGAGTGGAATTGCAAGCCAATTATAATAATTTTGTAACTTCATTATTCAATTTCCTTGGGATGACCTAAATATTTACAACCTCAAAAGATTCCAACATGTCCCATCATTCATGCCTATAAGCTTTAAGAAGTGGGTTTTTCATAGAGAAGATATTTGACTTGCTTCATTGCTACCTTAGTACCTCTAAAGACATGTAACATTTTGATCCTTTTTTTAAAGAAAATTGCAATCTAAGTGTTAGTGCTTCATATTTAAGTATATTATTGGTATATATGAGTAAATTACAACATATATGAATATAGGTTCTTTCTTTCTTCAAGCAAAACTAAGGTAATACCCACCCCAACACCAAGCTTATATTTGGCCCCATCAAATAAAATATTTTATATCAAATCTAATAGTTTTTCTTCATTCCTAAAGACATATTAGGAACCAAATCTCTCTTTTTGAATATGCAATATGTACATAAATTATATTTTTCAAAGAGTTATTCCATATTCCACTCTTCAAGGTTAGCTTTAGAATTTGTTTTCTTCTCATCTAGCTTAAGGATAAAATATCCCAATATATCCTTAGATGTTATAACATAATCACTCATGCTACTCATAAGGTTCAAAATGGAAAAAGTCAATGGACTTCGTAACAAGTTTTACCTTAGCACCATACATAGCTAATGATATCAAGTTTCCATAGTCCATATGAATTGTTGTTGCAACAGTTTCAAAGAGGTTTTTGGATCTTGCCTTCTTCCAGCCTTCGATCTCCTGGGCTCATAGGTGGTCTTTTTCCTTTTGGGTACTTTGTCAGTTTCTGGTAATTTGTTTATGGCTTTTTCTTTTCTCTCCATGTCCTCCTTTTCTTCCTCTTTTTCTTCCCTTTCCTTTTAGGTTCTTTCATTCTATTTTTGGTTTTCTTGCCTTAATCTCTCTTTTTTTCTTCCTTCGTTTTTAAAGCTTTTTTCTTGTCTCCTTGTCTTTCTTTCCTTGGTTTCTTCTTCTTCTTTCTTTCTCTTTGTTCTTTTTCTTTTGCTTCCTTCGTCTTTTGTGTTTCTTTTTGCATTAACCCTCTCTCCCTCTATTCTTGTTTGGAGGCTCATCCTTTTAGGTTTTTTTCTCTTAGTTTACCTTCTCTATATATATATATTATACTTATTTATTTATATATATATTATATTATATTATATATATTTATTTATATATA
>VDFB02153877.1:206289-243804 GCA_007258455.2 Sequoia sempervirens
TTATATATGTGTACAATAATTTTATAATTAGATAATACTTAATTTAAAAATTTACATAGTTTCCCATGGAACAATTCGATGGAACAAATTATATAAGTTGTATATAAGTGTATATAAGATTCTTGAACTTAAGAATTCCATGAAATAAATATAATTTGTATATAATTATAATTTAGGAAAAATGATTTTAAAAAACTTCACTACGTTTCAAATAAGGATTGAAAGCACATATGTGGGTTTACATGCAGCCAAAAAAAGTGAGAGATGATGCTATCAAAGATTTTTGAACTTAAGAATTTTCCATGGAACAAATATGTACATATAATTGTAATTTAGGCAAAATGATTTTAAAAAAATTCACTACATTTCAAATAAGGATTGAAAGCATATATATGGGTTTACATGCAACCAAAAAGAGTGAGAGATGATGCTATCAAAGATTCTTGAACTTAAAAATTTTCCATGGAACAAATATGTACATATAATTGTAATTTATACAAAATGATTTAAAACTATGTACAAGTTACTATAAGTTCTCATTTGAACATGTATAGGGTTACAAGTGAACTTGAAAATCATGGATATAATCTAATTCAAAGATTTTGGTTCAACCCGCTCTTCAATAACATGTAGAATTTTTGTATGATCATCACTATCTAGTCTCCATTTTCTTCGGTCACGTGCATGTGGAACTGCATGAAGATGTAGAGTGGTAGTAATTATTAAGTGACTATATTGATATACCTTGTTATCAGGTTAATAGTCAACAAAATGAATCCCATGTTGAACAACTTTGACTTGTTTTAGATATGTCCCTTGCACTACAACAGAACCTGCATGGTAAACATGAACCTAAGGTAAGGCATATGAATGTGTGCAACATTTTGTGCTCAAGGTTTGTACAATATATATTTAATGTTTATAATGTAATGTGCACATGTGAATACAATGTATATAAAATTTTAAATTCAAACTTACCCGTGGGAAATGACATTCCATCACTTGTTTCAAAGTTATGTTAACTTATTCCCTCTCTTCTATGCAACAATAATAAATAATAGCTAACACTTTCAATGTTTTCAGGCTTTGCTATGACTGCAAAACATCTCCTATACACCAAATTTACACCAAAAAAATCTTAAAAAATTAGAAATGTCTCTAAAGATCATTAACTAGATATATATAATATTTAAATTATTGAAAACTTACACATGTGTACCTTTTCTAACCAATCCTCAAATATGGTCATAATAAATTGAAATCAAAGGAATGTCTTCAAATCTTTTCTTTCCTGCTTACTCATATGTTTCTCGGAACAACTAGTGGCAATCAGATCCCATTTACTCAACATATTCAAGTTCTGATTGTTGCATACATAATCGAAGTTTCCTCAATGCAACTCAAGTAAAACAAGAGTAATCCCTTGTGTCTAATATCCATCCATGGCGACTATCTAAACTCCTAACACAATGCAAAGATCTTGTTCTTTCTACCCTCTTGCATCCATGCATCAATCTTCTATCCACACCTAGATACATATGTACAACAAAAAACTTATGTGAACAAATATGTATATATATATTTTAAATTTAAATAAATTCAAATTTTTGATTTAATGTAATTTATACATACCTGATATCTCCCAAAACACTCTATGTGGAATGTGTCGGTTTGTTCTTGAAGATGTTCTGACCACATTTGATGCAAAGTGTTTCTTGCACCATTCAATAACATCATGTGCATTGTCTAGATGATCTTATGGATAACTCATTTGATGCTTTCTTAAAGCTCGTTTGATGCAAGCTCCTACTCCATCATGCTCACCCTTTCCATGCCCACTTCAAAACTCCAAACATGTGGTATTTTGTAGATTTTATGATATCTACAAAGTGCATAGGAATGGCCGTGAAGATTTGAATTGTGTCAAGACATCCATCTGACCATACAAAATGATTTTCAAATTTGACACCCCTTCTTCTCAAATTCTCAAAAAATATTGTAAAACAATGTTGGACAAAAGTGTGTCATGCTCTTTATCATCACTAATATAAAAGTGATATTCTTTTTTAATGGCTCGTTCTTCATCTGTACTCTCAACACCATCCAATTCTGATTGTGCATGTCGATAACACACATGAACCATAATAGTGATTTGCTTTGAAAAGTAATACTCTGATTGAATCTCCTTTTGATGTACAAAGGAGTAATTTTCTGCAAAGTCAACTACTAATAGAACTATTCCACGTGGGAAAGTATCTCTCAATGTTTGGAATTGTTGTGCTTGCCACTTAGAAAAAAAGGAATAATGTATGTATGGTCGTATCAATTTTCGAAAATCTTCCATAAATTTTCCAATGGGAATCTCCTCTTCTACATAGTTCAACCTTCTGGATTCTTTCCCAAAATTTGTTTGCAACTTTATATACTTGTACCTGTGTCAGTAAAATATGTGAATAACTAATAAACCACACTTGATCAATGAAACATTACATCAAAGAGAATCCAAATAACAATCTATGAGAAATTGAAACAAATAAACTCTAAAAATAATACTTACCTCTTGCAATTTATTGTCTTTGTTAGGTCAATATCCTCGACTTTTGAAGGAATTAGCCAAATTTCCACATGTCTCACAAATTCCTTTTTATGCGCTTTATTTGAGGTCCATTTTCATGATCACATAATATAGACTTTATGAACAAACTTCCGTTTGAGGTGCATTTTGAAACCTACATCTTTTCTTCTCTCATCTTTCAAACACTGATAGTAGAGATCAAATTCAATATGATAACAAACAACAAGTTTTAAAAACTTGTTTATCTTCACATAATATGGCTTTAACCTTTGAAACATTGTTTGCCCAATCTTTATATGAGGATATGCATTACAAAAGTTCATATACATCTCAAATTGTTTTATGTCTAGCCAATGTTTGATATGATTTTCATAAATACTATGTCCAATCCTGTGTCTCATAACATCTCTAGTATTTGATGATGGACAAGTCTAATTATGCCAAAAACCTGAGACCAAGTTCCTAACAACATCTTCAATCTTGTCAGAACGGGGAGCTCTACACATAATTTCCCAATTGCCTTCTAAACTCTCATCCAAAAACTTTCTCTTTTTCTCATATTTTATCAATGTGGTTCTACTATAACCAATTTCAGTTGAAAGTGCATAAATTTTTCTTTTTCTTGCTATATCTTGATGTACAATAGATGTCAACATCACCATTCTTGTAGTGGCCTTATCCACTGATTGAGATCCTTTCCAAATGGAATCTAAACCCTTTTTAACATTTTGAACAATATCCTTTTGTAATGCCGTGTGTTTCTTCTTATTTGATGCTGAATGTACACCCAACAATTGTAATGACTCTTTGAGCTCATCACGAAGAAGTAAACATGATAGCAATTGGGTTTTTTCAAGTGCATCAAGATGATTGATCATTTCATTTACAGATTTAGTCATTGACCTCTTTCTCTTATTATAAGGCTGGTTGGCATAATATTTCAGTTTCTCCATATCCATTTCAAGTAAATGATCTAAATTTATATGAGAAATTTGTTTCCTCACCTTCTCAGCTAGTTTTATATGCTCATCCATACCAGTAAGAGGAAGTGATCCCGACCCCTCTCCAACATGCATTGTTTGAACTTGTGCCTCCTCCCTATCTTCAAGGACCATGCATTCTTGAGCGGATTCATTTGATCCAATGCCTAGATTTGGCTCGACTTGAGCATGAAAACTTCCTACTTGTTGAGCCCTTCCTACATGTCACAAAATATTTTGCAAACAAAAGTGAGAGATGATGTTATATAAGTGAATTTTATGTATGCAAGCAAAATAACTTCAATAAAACATGATGCTATAAGTGAGAGAAGTTTGTGTGCTAGTTTTATATGCTCATCCATACTAGTAGAAGGAAGTGATCTTGACCCCTCTCCAACAAGCATTGTTTGAACTTGGGTCTCCTCCCTAACTTCAAGGTCCATGTGTTCTTCAACGGATTGGGTTTGATCCAGTATCTAGATTTGGCTTGACTCCAGCTTGAGGAATCCCTAGAGCATAAAACATAAAAATAATTTGAGAACATTGAAGTGATGAAAATAAAATAATTATTCCTTGGCACCATATAGCTTGAGTTTTGATGTATACATGTGTTATTCTCTAGAAAACCTCACATTGCATTGGCTTTAAGTATAATTTTAGTTCTAATTTTTAAATAATTCTAGAGCTTAGAATTGAGTATTTATTAAAATATTTAAAAAATATATTTTTAAAGGAACTATTGATCATTAGATTAAATTCAATGGGAGTTTAGAAAAATCTTAAGCTAATTAGATGTTGCAATGTAGATTGGATAGGGGATATTGATCACCAAATATCAACATTAGAATGCTACTTCATTGTACATGAAGGTGTAGTTTCAATGAATAATTAAGAAAAATAATGGTTTCTTTCAAAGTGCAAAGTTAGAATATATAGGAATTTGCAAAGCCATAAAATAATTAATGTGGTTGAAAAAATTATGAAAATCAAAGTGGTATAGTGAGGGACACAAAATTTAAGGTTTCATTGGAGAACTAAGCATGTATTGAAGTACAAGTGCTATCATTTTCTTCATGAACAAAGTAAAGAGAAAATTGTGTAGATGCAATACTCAACAATGATAATGTGATGACAAAAACATTAAACAAATGTATTGGTAAAAGATAAGTGTCAGGTTTGTAGGGAAGGATTTAATGTACAATATTTTAGTTTAAGAGTACATTTTAAGTTGGGGTATTGTAAGTTGAAAAATGGTCACATTAAACATTTCTAATTTTAATAAGAAAGCCAATGCAAAATGTATGCACATACAATTTTAAACACACACTTGAGAGTGAGAGAGAGAAGAAACAAGCATGTACCTTGTTTCTTTCTATGATAATTTTCCAAGTTTTGATCACGCCTCTTTTGTTCTTCTTCTTTTGACAATTTTCGTTGAGATGCATTTTTTCTTTTTCTTTGTTGTCCCATTTTCTTCTTCAACTTAAAGATGACTCAAAACAAGTCCTCTACCAACTTAGTTAAATTATCCTCCAAATTTTTCCTTGATTGATAAAAATGAAAAGTTGTCGAGCTCCAATATTTGCCTCCTTGATAAATGTGCAAAAAGTTCTTCTCCAAAATCTGCGCTCCAAGTGATATAAATGACAATTAATCTTGCAATTTGATATCCAGAATAATGAAAAATAAGCTTCTATTTATATGCATATCCAGGATGGGAAAAAAATTATTCTAGTGTACATGGAATAACTAGATCCTAGTTTAAATGAATCGAGTAGTAAACAAACAAGTTATTTCCATTTTGAGTTTGTTGTTATTTAATTCATAGGTATGCACAACATATCTAGTAATTTTAGAATTTTGTTAAAGTGTCAAAAAATGTATATTAGAGGTATAATTTGAATTGAATTTTCTTAATTATATTTGAATCAATTGCCACTGTGGGGTTAGCCCCAGCTCTGCTGGCTAAATCTTTCCCCAAGCAGGTGAGGTTGGTCACTTAGGTCTAGTCTCCCCCACCCCGTGGTACCTGAGGGAGCGGTCGCGCTGTCACGGCCACGCTAAAAGTTTGCTTCAAAAGACCTAGCTTATAGGGGTCACACCGATTCTCGCAAATTAATAAAAAGAATTTCAAGTTACTTGTCAAAAACAGTATAATAGAGGTATAATTTGAATTAAATTTTCTTCATTATATTTGAATTGAATTTCAAGTTACTTGTCTAAAACGTATAATAGAGGTATAATTTGAATTGAATTTTCTTAATATATTTGAATTGAATTTCAAGTTACTTGTCAAAAAGATTAAATCTTGTTCTCAACTCAATGGTTCATGTTGCTTAAGTCATTTTTAAAAAAATATTTATTGTGATCAACATGAATGAACTTAATTATAAAGTGGCATTGATTTCCCTAAAATTCTACTAGAGATCAAATGTATATTGAATATAAGTAAATGTAAGTTGTAAGAGATCATAAAATAAGAAAACATTTATGTATATGAATATTTAAAGCAAATGCATACATATATTATGTGTAAACATGTTTAAACCATAAGCAAACACATGTACATACATGTAAAGGGATTCAATACATATAAACATAACACATATTATAAGCAAATAGGAAAATGTATGTATATATCATATAAGCAAAATGTAAATTAAATATCATCAAATGTCAAATACTAAATATCAACAAATAAGCAAATTAATGTATATCATATAAGCAAATGTAAGTTAGAGATCATCAAATCTCAAATACTAAAGATCATCATGTATAAGCAAATGCATGTGGTAAAGATCAAAAATCTAGTGTGCATGGCCTAATATGAATGTCTACTCCTAGTCGAATGGCCATCTGGATGAAATGATCCTGCTCTGATGGATGTGCTGAGCCTTGCAAATAAAATTGTGTATAGGATGTGTTAAATACATATAATTTATATTAAATAAATTTTATGAAAGTTATTATTAAATGAACTTGTATTTTTAAATATCAATCTAGATCTATGCATACATAAATATTGCATGTACATATACACATGTGATTATATAAAAATGAAAAACTCACATGTCCACTGGCAGCAGATTCATCCACAAAGTCACATCGATCATGCACACGATCTGGACCAAGGCTAGGAGTGATATGAGGTATGTCCACCTGTAATAATATATATATATATATCAACTTACATGAATATCTAGTTAAAAAGAAAATTAAAAATAATGAAAAAAGAATTGAAAAATGCACATGCACACATACATGAATATCATCTGATATCGGATGACCTAAGTCCTCTGAAACAGTCGCCTCCACCATATCCACCAAACGGTCAAGCGACGAATCAAAATCTGCATCCATCCGATCTATCTCATGTCGTGCCATAAATGATGAATGTAGAGGACTATGAAGGTGAGATGGCATTGGCGATGATGAACTAGAACCAATCAACATATCAGTAAAACCCATAGTCTGTGTAGCTGCCAAATGAACTGTAGGTGGATCCTGATGCACACTAGTGCTCGACTGAGAGTGATGGGATCCTGGAACTGAATGGCCTCTATGTCTCAAATGATCTTTAACATGCTCTATATTGATCCCATTGTCTGATGCAATGTTGGCATATGCCTCCAATAGGTCCTCAACCAAATAATGTAGATTCATGCATGACATATCTCCTGTAAGTGCATCAAGCTGTGTAGGAGTAGGGATGCCGACCATTGTAAAAGGATCCATGGTGGTCCACTGTGCTGAAAATGGTGTGGATCAGGAATGTCTAGACATCAAATATTGACCTACACAATCATTAGATATCCTAGTGGTGGCAGCCGCAATCTCACCTACATTGTCAATTGCTTCCTTTTGGAAAGCAATAACAATCTCATCTGCTATGGGGGCTAGAGCTGGGGTGGGAGCAGGAGACCTCTCACCAACCAATACCCTAAACACTGGGGGTGGTCTATCTGCTTGACAATAGGTGGGCCTATCAGCAATCCTGCCACGCCCCTAACCAACATATGGTGGAATGTCCAGGTAGTTAACTTTGAGGCCCAAATGGACCTCAGCATACAACTGCTGAACAAAATACAATGGAATCTAGTCATTGTTTGGGTATAGACCATGTGCTGTGAGAAATCGTGGGTAGATCAATGAGGCCATAGCATGATCGACACATCTAGTGACCCGATATCCCCTAAACTTACACACATTTTGATAAAATGGAAAACAAGTGGTTTTTATCATTTCTTTGGTGACACTATCCTATATTTGTTTAAGGGGAATGTCACCATGTACTTCTTCCCGCATGCGGGAAAGAATAACAGTCACTCTATCTGAGGAATATGCACTAGTCCTCTCAAGTTCATCTTTTAGTTTTTCTAGACTATGCAATATTAACATGCATGGTTCACTATATATCCCTGGGTTTGCACCCTGTGCTAATGAATCTCTAAATTTTTTATCTCATTACGAGTATTTGCAAACAAAGAATCTAGCATAGGTGGAACATGATCTACATTTTCCATGTTATATATATATATACAGTACACCTAAAAGAGCAATGAGACTTTGGTAAATAATATATCTAGATAAAGGAATACAAATCTAAAATAGTTGTAATAATTCATCTACTCATCAATAATATTTTCATACCATTAACAATTTAAAAGAATTGAAGACAACTATAATCTATAACATAGCATCCTTAAATGGTTCAAATTTTAAATGAAACGATGAAAGAAAGAATAAGAATACAAAGATTAGTATAAAATTATTTTAAAATAATTGGGGATAAAAATATTTAATCTAATAGTTGTTAACATAAATGAACCTCAAAATAGGATTATGTAAGTGAAAAAAAAGTTTTATTTCCTTAATTGATCCTAAATTTATCTAGTTAAGATATGTCTAAAATTAAGAATTCACACTAGAATATCAATATTCCATAAGAATCTCATAAAGAGGATGAATTTAATGGAAGATAATATAAAATCCTCCATATAAGGATGAATTTTATCATTACAATATGAGTGAATCATCTAAATTATCTAGCCAAGAACATAAAAAAATTATAGATTGGAAAGCAAAATAATCAGACATTTATCATATTTTTATATGCACAAAGTTTAGATACCATCAAACTATTTAAACTTATAGATTGCATAAAGCTATAAATTGAATTGTTAAAACTAATTTATTAAGAATCAAATCTAATAAAGTTTGACTTCATATTGCATGTACTTGTTATAAATATATCACTAATCCAACCATACATTTTATATATGTTAAAAAATATATAATTGTTATGCCCATAATTTTTCACTATATCTTGACGTGGATCTCCTTCAACTAGATCAATTAAAAATTATTTGTAATGTTGGAGGAAAATGGATTTAATATCATTAGAGTTGTCATGGAACTACCTCTCTTGATCAATGATAGATATTATCCACTCTCGAGAATGTAAATATGTTCGAGATAACTATTTTTTTTGTATCCCTTATATCCTTTCATCCAATGTAGCCTATCTCTTAATTGAGATCCTCTACCACAATTAATTTCAAATCTTCTAAGTTTTATTTCAACGGAAGCAACCACTCATTGTAGAAAATTTATTAGTAAGTGCTAAAGCCAAAACAAGTTTTTTTTTTCTATTTGGATCCATATTTTTTTTCCATTCTAGATCTCTTTCTAGCCATATTCTTATTGTAAGATCATAGTAAGGTAGTGCAATAGATTTAATCACATCATTCCACAATTGTATCCACTTACCATTTTGATGAGGTCTAGGAACATCAACCAAAGGGATATTAGGGAAGCAAGGTGATCAATTTGATTGAGGTGGGAAGTGTTGAGCTTGAAGGATAGATTATTAGGTATGAGGAATAAGAAGTTTGAAAAGTTTAAAGAATTGGGAGGTGATATGTGAGATAGGTTTAATAGAATCTACTTAAATAAGGGTGTTTTGTGGAGAGGGGACAATGGAAAGAGAAATAACTAAGTTTTAATCTATCAATACAACTAACTTTCCCTTAGTTCACCATCTCTTTAGTTGGTCCAAGTGAACTAGTGATCAATATAATAATATTTTTTTGTCTAAAATGGGATCTAAACCCCTTATGGTATTTCTAGTTAGGATGTAGGAATTCAATTATTTTTTAGAGAGTTTATGAGAACTAAACCAAATTTTATCTTGGTTTTTTCCACCATATCATATTCACCTCATTGTAGCCATTTAGTCATAGGGAGGGCATAAAAATTCATTCCCACAATTTAACTTGAGATGAGGAGTCATTAGGCATGTATAATAAAGAAAAAATGAATAGGTATTCCTTGGATTAGTAACTGTAAGCACTAAGCACAATTGTTGTTGGGATTCACTCCTCAATAGATGATAAACTTAGCCAAGTATTGGGAAGGGTGGGTGAACCTTGCATCCTAATATTTTGATTTATTATTTTTTCCTCATATTAGGAAATGAGGCATCTCACTTTGTGTGGGTAGTTATTTGTCATTTTTTGAATGCTTCAAGGGAGGTGTCTAAGATGCTCTAAATGCATATAATATTATTATAGCTTTATAAGATGAAACCCTCTTATGACATTTAAGAGCATGACTATAGATTATTTACAATAAAGTATTAACCAACATTATGAAAAATCATAAGAAATCTTTTAAGAAATAGCAACTGTGTCAAGGAAAAAAATGTGGACATTTACAAGAACTTTTTTTTAAAGAAAAAGTGGGAGACCACTTATAATTTTATTTATATGTAATATTTTACATATAGCTGGTTCAAGCGGACATACTGGCGGGAAAGAACCGGCAAGAAAACCCCCAGTTGCAGTCCGAGTAACAAATTTTATAAAATATCAAAAAGACCAGTGAGGTCCTAGTATAAATGATCAATAGTCTGATCACAATGTTACAAAAGCACATTGGTTGAATACATCAGTACATATGCACATTCTCTTATGCACCCAAAATACCCAAAATAAGACATCATACTAGATATACCTGTGACCCGAATACATAATGAAGTGGAGATTACAAAACCTTACTAAACATAAGAATGATAAGCTAGGAAGCCACTTTCAAAAAGATGCAGATTTTCCACCAACATGCTGAAAGCCATTAATCGAGCTCTCTTTTATTTTCACTTGTTTACCTTTGTGTTGGCGATCATGCTCAAATGAAGGTTTTGATTTATTTTAATATCAGGCACATAACGATAACATAATTTCTTTTTGGATGAAAATCATGGAAGTTGCAAATCATGAATGCAAACATGACTTCTCAAGAAAGAAATGGCATGATATTTTCTTTTTAAATCATCAATCTCCTCCATGGAAATGGCAGATCTGTATCTGTTTAGAACTTGGTAGAGATGTGAAGAAGTGTCATGTAATACCCCTCATACTGTTTAGACTTATTATTTTCTGTGCTTTGGTTAATACTATGATGATACTATTATTGTTTGATTTGGTTGGTTAGATGTTTGATGATGTTGTTATTCCTTTAGTGGACATGATTATTTCATATGACATTGTGGTTGGTGATGTTAGTTGATTTTCAGAATTATATTATGATGCAATGATTTAATGAATTATGTCATGAGATGAATTGTTAGTTTAGAAATGTTATTTTATCAGTTAAATTATAATTGTTAGGATAGAGGTGATGAAGGACAGTGTAGCATCACTTGCTTGCGAGTGCTCTATTACGCTGCGATTCCTTCTCATAATGCAGTGCTTTAATTTAATGCTTTGATTATATATATATGTATGCGCATGTACACAACTTCACTTGTATGTAGGTATTGCAGGTACAAGCCTCGATTCCACCTGTTTCGGCAGGACAGGGCGAGCACCAATAGCCCAACAGTTAAATGTTGAAACAGAGGCGACGATGAAGTCATCCCGTCCCATGATGTCAGATCGTCTAGTGTTTGGTATTGTTCATTTTTGTGTAATTGTCATCATTTGTGTTTTGTGTTATGTGTTTTGTCGTATTTTATTTAAGGTGGCATTTTATAAGTTATGTTTAATCTTATTTAAATGATTGAAATAGTTGTTTATTTTAATGTTAGATTAAATTTTATTTAAATATTTAAATGATTTATTTATTTTTAAAGTCGAGTTTTATTAAATGATAATTAAAATATTAAATTGTGTGTTATTTATTTTAATCAATTATCTGGTGGAGGATAATTATTAGAATAAATTATTTAAATTAAATAAGTAATGTGATGTGCAAGTAAAGTTGTAAAAACATAAATTAAAACAAAAATTAAAAAATAAAAGAATGAAAAGTTGTGAGAACGAATAAGAATACATATCTAATTAAAAAGCTTGCTTTTAAAGAATGATTTTCTTTTATTTTTTATTTTTAGAGTTTTTAGAAGAAATTGTCAATATCTTTTCTTTAATTAGGAATTTTGTGGGTTCTCACACACACAGAAGATCAGGGATACTAAAGTTGCTCAAGTTATTGTTTATGTACTTTTGAATCTGAGGAGAATATTTTTCAATCTTTTGCTATTATTTGAGGAGAGTTCTAGGAAGGGATTTTTTTTCAATCTGTTTCTGGTGATTGTCCTGGAGAGTTCTCTGAACAAATAATCAGATTCGATTTCGAGGGAAAAATTTTGTAGAGGAGATTTGGAAGCACGAACAGGGAGCACTTTGAAGTCATCAGAATCAAATGGGCATCATCAGATTTTCGAATAAGCGTTGGACAGCAGGTTCCACTCGTATTTTCCTTCTCGTTCTGTCTTTGTCATCTTTCTGCTTAAAAAAAAAATATAAGTTATTAAATATGATTTGTGTGAAGAAAGAAAACTACTGTTTGAACTAAAAACTAGGGAAAGATATTAGACTAGAATTTTTAAAGAAGGAAGAAAGTTGTTGAACTGTTCCAATTTGTCAAAACAAAAAAAAAACCTTTGTTTTCTAAAATATTCAATTTATCAATAAGTAGATTTTGGAAAAGATAGTTTCCTTGTTGGGAATATTAAATTTGAAGTTTTGTTAATATATTTATATGTAATGGATCTATTTTATTTCTCTGTATTTTTCTCTGATTTTAATATATATGGAAATAACATATATATATATTTATATATATACTTTATATATATTATACATATATGCATACCTTAATATTTTCTATTACGCTAATACTGTGCGTCGGCCGTACGTCTGGCAAACTAATATTATATTTGCTCAGAATTCAAAATTTACTGTATTCATTTTTTTTGTGTTTATATTGAATTTATTTTAAAAATATATATATAAAACAAAATTTTAAAAAATTGGGGGAAGGGAAGGGGTCGTACCCCGTCCCCTCTCCCCTTATGGCAGAAAGGACTACCCACAACAATCCACGAACTGCTGTGCGCGGCAGTCCTACGGACTGCCGTGCGCTGTGGCAGTCCTCTCTCCTCTGCGCACCAGTAAGGCGTATGGACTGATTCCTACGTCATTTTATTTTCTTTTTAAAAACAAAACTTCGATGGCTATTTTAAAATTCATTTATTTATTATGCACTTAATTGAATATATATATATATATATATATATATATATATACATATATATGTGTGTGTGTGTGTGTTTGCTCAGTTTGGACAGAACAGTATAAGAATTTTTTTTTTTTATGATTATATAGTTTTATGTGTGATTGTTCAGTTCGGTCAGAACAATATAAAAATATATGATGATTATATATATATATACAGTAAATTGTGTAAATATGAATATACAAAAATATATAATTATTATTTGTGTTATATGATTAAGTTGAGTAAATATGAAATTTATTATTTTTGAGTAATTGAATGTAGCAAAATGGATAAGGTGTCGAAATTATTATTGTGTTTATTTCAAGTTGATTCAACGAAACTAGAAACTCTTAAACACTATTAGACTCACGAATTACTTTGGTTTTCCTATAACAATGTTCATGTATTAAATGGGATTTTGGGTTGTTGGTAACTAAAAGAATTATTGTACTTCGGTGTGAAAGTTATTATGTTGTTCTTAGCTTTCTTATTTTGGTTGGCTTCTTAACTTTCGTGAGTTACCTTTTTACTTGATGTGGGAACCCTGTTGTCAATTTGTGAAAACGTTATTCCAGAGGTATGTTTAATTTTTAATGTTCTTCTCATCTTGATCGCACTTTTAGAGTTGGAACTTATTGGTTTTGTGCTTGGAAGGGTTGAACTATTCTGTTAAGACTTTTGGTTGAGTAATTGCGAGAGGGTTAATGCCTCATGTGTTTGGATTTGGTTTTATGCTTTATTGATGTTAGTTCAACCCTCGCTGATTTGAGATATGTTAGGGGTCATAGGGAGAGTGGCTCTTCGTGGGAGTCGACGCCTCAGGATGAGGAAGGGCTCAGGATAACCCATGAAAGAGTAGTTGAACAAGTGATAACCTAAACAATAGAATTTAGGGGGGTTGGGTAGTAAAACACACAAGATAATTAAAACTAGATTCTTCGTCTATGCAGTAGGGCTACCATAGACTAGTGATAGATTGAGAAGGCCGTGGTCGGCATAGTCGTAGTCTCATCTTCGTGAGAGATTATCAGCTCTGTAGTAGCTACCCTATGGTGCCGGCGCCTCAGTTAGGAGGAAGGGCTAGGAGATCCATAGATGGGTGCCGGCGCCTCAGTTGGAGGAAGGGCCAGGAGAATCCCATGAGAGCTATGCGATGACACTCTCCACTAGACACCCTTGTTCTTGTTTCTTGTGTTCTGTTTTGTAGTATGCTATGTGATTATGGTTAAATGTTGTTACATGTTTAATTTAATTGTTTTAAAAAAAAAAATTATTTGCATGTGTGTGTGTTCTCTGGGGTTTGCACGACGGGTGTTACATGTCATGCATTGTGGATAATAACATGCCTTGGAATATGTGAACATAGGTCTCTTCTTATGAAACAAAACCTTCTTTGAATAATTAACATTAGAAATTAATATAGTTTGGGGAGCATATTGTATAATCACACTAGAAACCAACAATGGAAGATTGAGAGTCTCAACTAAGAATTCCACCATGTATAGATAATATTCATACTAGAAGCCAACAACAAAAGACCAAATTTCATAAATAAAGTTCATGTGTTATATATCATGCCTTTGAGGGGTCCACAAGTACCATGATCCTTTTGAAATCCTTCTCCATCTAAATGCATCCATTCCAAGACCATTGGGAGGTGGGTATACAATATGAACCAAGTATTAATTTCTAATGTTAACTATTTAAAGAAGGTATATAAATTATTCGAGCATCTTAATTCTCATATACAAAGTTACATCTTAGTCAATTTCTCTTGATGTATGAGTTCCATATATTTGTAATTTTTTCTTAATATAAAAAGATATTTTATTTCATTAAAATTAACCTATCTATTCCATGTTACAAAGGATGCTCTTATTTTAAATTATAAGTATATAATTCAAAATTAATTAGTAATTTTCAAGATAGAGTACACACAATTTCTTTAGTTAAAATAAAATAATATTCTTATTTCCATGTGAGAGTTATGTAGAATGGTAGTTTGATGTCTCGAAAATATTTCTTTCATATATAATAAATTTTTATCGTTGTACATAATGAGTCTCAATTATATATCCAAGCACATCAAAAATTTATAAAGTGGAAAGAAAAATAATCACACATTTATCATATTTTTGTAAGGTGTTCAAAAAGACTAAAAGTTTCCCTAGAAATAACTAATTAAGGAATAAAAAAAATGGAAAGTGTCTACCTCATTGTATGTTGACCTTTCCCATATAAAAAGATCATGGAAATGCTAAATGAGTTGATATAAGAATTTTTAAGAATGAAGGCACAAAATTCATAACACTTTAATCCTAAAAGCAACAAGAAAGGCAATGAATAAAATCTTCCTAGTTATTTTGAAAGAAACTTTAAAAGGTTCTAAATCCCCTTCACACCCCTTTCTAAATGAAGATAAAATAAATAAGTTACCAAATATTTCTTAGAGTTTAAGGTGGTGATTTTAATATGATTTGAGAATAAATAAGATAAATTAGATGAAATCAAGTTTTGTTGTAAAGGTGATGAATTTTGGGGGAATAAGATGAAAATAATTTTGAACCTAGTTGACTCATTAAATGGCAATAAGATAGATTTTAAAGGGGCTTTATTTAAAATATGTAATAGTTAGATATGTACTAATACATTATATTCTCTATTAGATAGTTATTTCTTCCATAAACATTTCTTACAATCTTATAATTTATTAATAATAGTGATGTGTGCATCCCTGGACACTCTTTGATAACCACACTATTAATGTTTCTATTTTTACTAGAGGATACTCTAATTGAAAAGCATGTACATACCATTAAGGATAAAATTTAGACTTTAAGTTGAAAGAAAATGTCAAATATTTAGAATAAAAATGGTGGGGATGGAATACAAGCTTCAAGAATCTCCTTGTAATAATTAATTGCAATAATACATGATTATTTAACTAAACACGAATGGATATGTCACCAATAATTTTTAGATAAAATGACTAAAATTAGAGCCAAGATATCTTAGTTCAAGTATCATGATAAAGGTATCAAATTCTTATAGATAAAAAGTTGGCCCCATTAATACTAGGGGAGCATTGTCTAATGAGATTAAGTTGACACTATATTCAATTTTTAGAAGTTAGAACCCTAATATTTATATGAGGCTTGTAAAATAGAACCTTATTAGGAAGAGTAGGAGAGGACAAATGAACCCATAATAATTATACTTATAAAAATAAAAATAATAATAATGTTTAACCATTTCAAAATGTTAAATTTGTTTCACTAATATGGTGATCAATAGCTAATTTTTACAAGGAGGTGCAATTTATAGGGAAATGAAGACTACATAAGAGGAGAATTTATAACATAGTAGCTTGGTTGTAGTTGTTTCTTTAGCATTAACTATTTTCTCTTTTTTTCTTTTGTTGTTGAATATTTTATTTGATCTCTTAAAACTTATCAATGGTACTTCATAATGATTATTTTATTCTTTTTCAATTATGATCATCTTAGAAGGAATACCATTTCAATTTAGAGCAGGGAGAAATGTATTTTTCTTTTAAAGTATTTAAAATATTATATTTATTTGATGGTTCCTTCTTAACCTCTTCCACTCCTTGGAAAAAATTATCCAACCACTTGAATCTCCTTATATTAATCAATTTACTTCTATGATTTATGTATGTCTTTTTAGTGATTTACTCTTTATCCTTTCAATTTATTCATGATATACTTTAATATAGTTATAACAAGTATATAATAGTTTTTCATAATTGGATATGCCTTAAGAAACTCTTTAAACGTGAAATTATTTGATGAGGGAAGATATAAATTAAGGTTATTCTTTCTTACTTACCTCATGCTCATCCATATTTTTTGTCCATAAATATCTCAAATCAAATTGGATTTTGCAAAGAGGATAGCTATATTTTAAATATTCACTCTTAGTCAAAGTCATTTATTTCTTTGTACAAATTTAAAATTGATTTATGTAATTTAATTTTTAATAGTTTTAACATAGATATATGAAGAATAGTTTTAAATATATATATATAGTAAAGTGGACATATTTTTATATTTTCCTAATAAGTATAATGCCTAATTCTCCTCAATGGGTTAAGATGACTCTTAATAACATAGTTAGCTCATGCAAATGTAATAGTGTAAAATACGGTCATGAAGGTGCATTTAAAAATGATTTTTCCCCTATATGGGGGAGATAATGTGATGAGGAGCATATATATGTAGTGGGTGAGGATCATAAACAATGAATCCCTATCCAAGTGATGAAGTAACATAGATCTAATGGATCATAATCAATTATGAGGGACCATGTTGACAAATAATCATGTAAGTGTAAATAGATAATGATGTGATTGTGAAGGTATATGTAAATCTAATTGTCCCTAGATGGAAAGGATAACACAATAAATATCATTAGGTGAAATGGGTATAAGAAAAGTAATATGTGATGAGTAAGCACCATTTCCCACATAAAATAGGATTGCCAATAGTATAATTTAAAATGCATGATATTATCTGGTTATTTCATATATTTTCAATTAGGAGTGAAAAAACCAAATGCACAAGTGTTGAACTAGGGAATAATGGTAAAAGGACTAATCCAACTGGGTCAAAATTTACCAAAAAAATTACTTTTATGAAATTTGGATTATATTTAGATTTATATGAAGTATGAGTTCCCCTCATGGTAAAGCTCATTGGACAACACCATTTTTATTTTTTCATTAATTATCTTTGGTATATGTACATAGATCAAGTATAATGATTTTACTTATTGTTTATCCAAGGTCTCAAACTCTTGTAATTGGTGTTCTTGATATGTGTAATCATCAATGCTATCACTAAGGGAGATACATAATAATAAAATCTTAAGCTCAAGAGGCATTATGGCCTCCATTTCATAAACTAAAGAGTAAGCCTAATAAGAGTTTGTATTCTAGTACAATATGCCCATAATGTTGGGACAAGCTATGTGTGCATATTAGTACCATTTTTGTCAATTAGCTTTTGTAATATTTATTTAATAGTCTTGTACTAGAAAATTTAATAATACCTTCATTCCTTCTAATCCTAATAGAACTATTTTATTATACATTTCATTCAAACAATCTAGTTTCTTTCCTCTACATTTATTCTTCGATTCATACATTTAGTTCACCAACCATTTTTGGAGTAATGTCATAAGACTCTAAGGAAAAATATGAAGAATTTTATCCAATTTTCCATTGTATGCACCCTAAAATTTCTACCATGTACTGCTTAATGAACTGTTTGATATAATGCCTCAAATAAATTTCCAATAGTGTTTTTGATGGAGTATTATATAAATAGTGTTTTTGATATAATGCCTCAAATAAATTTCCAATAGTGTTTTTGATATAATGCTTCAAATAAATTTGTTAATGAACTATTTGATATAGGGTGAATACAATGGAAACACTATTTCTATCATACTCCATCAAAAATTACCATGAACTGTTTGATATAATGCCTCAAATAAATTTGTTAATGAATTGTTTGATATAGGGTGCATACAATGGAAACACTATTTCTATCATACTCCATAAAAAATTACCATGAACTGTTTGATATAATGCCTCAAATAAATTTGTTAATGAACTGTTTGACATAATGCCTCAAATAAAATGGAGGTGCCCTGGTAGAAATGTATGCAAAATGTGGAAGCATATACAGGGCATGTTAATTTTTCGACAGAGTAGAAATGTATCATCTAAATAATGTATGTTGAAAAGACTTTAGAAACTTTCAAACAAATGCAGTTTCCATTCAACAAATTTGCAAAATTTTGCATTTAGGGTTTTGAAATTTAACAAACAAATGCATTTTCAACTCTATGAAATTCAAATTTGACAAACCTGGTGCTCGATATGCAAGTTGGGTTGATGAACTTTGGAAAGATGAAGTTGAATTTGCGTTCGCCGGAGAGATGAAGTCATCACCATTTGCAGATCACGTTCGGTTCACCGTGCACATGTAAGCACAGGGAAAGCAATGATAGAAGGCAAAAATGATAGTGACATTCATGTTTTTTTTTGTTTTTTCTTAAGGGGTTCGGTCGAACATGGGTTCAACCGAACCCCTTAAGGTTTGGGGGTTTGGTCGAACCAATGGTTTGACCAAACATATAATGTGGTTCAACTAAACCCGTCGACTATAGCAAAAGGAAAATAAATAAATTTCCTTCCTCATCTCAATTGTAAACCACTATTGTGGTTTGACCCATACATTTATATCTATATATGTGTGTGTGTGTGTGTATATATATGTATATATATATATATATCATTTTGTTTTATTTATTTGTCTGTGTAAGTATGTGTTGGTATATATATATATATTATATTGTCTATATTTATTTATATATATGTATATATTATATTATATATATTTACATACATATATATATATACATACATACACACATATATACATATATATCTACATATATACATGTATATATATGTACATATATATACATATATGTACATATACATATATATATACACATATGTATATATATACATATATATATATATGTACATATATATATATGTATAGACACACACACACACATGTGTGTGTACATATATATATGTACATATATATACATATGTATATGTATATATATATATGTATGCAGTATTGTGTGTGTATATATGTATATGTACATATATATACATATATATATATATGTATATATTATATTATATTATATATATTTATTTATATATATGTATTTATTATATTATATATATTTATATATATATACACATACATACATACATACATATATACATATATACATACATATCTACATATATACTATAATGCCCCCTCATAATAACCTAAGGAATGTTGCAATTGTGTATAAAGGTGAAATAATTTTTTTTTTAAAGTATAATTATTAAGTTAATTAGTTGCATACATTCACTAAGTTACGCGATGTTACACTACTTGAGTTTCCATAGACGACTTTAGTATTTCCCATTGCATATATTTAATTAATCATAAACTTAAAAATAAACATTGCATATCATTTGAAATTCCATTCAAGATAATATAAAGTACAAACATGTTTCTTACATTGCATTTGATAAGATATTACAATACTCATTCATCTGATGAGGTAGATCAAATAATAGATACAATTTACATTTACAAATGTTCACCTCATAAACAATTGAGGGATGTTTTACAATACAAGTGTTACAATAATGCAATAAAGAAAGTACATCTGTATCCAAGTATGAGCTCTCCATCCACGAAGCTCTCGTTGCCATGATCATAAACTGGGGACCCAACAGAGTAAGGTACACGTTCCACCCAACCATGTGGTACCCGTAGGTCCACCCCCCATGCTAGGAGATAGTAATATGGTTACTTAGACATAATCTACTAACCCTAGATACAAGTACATAACTAACTGATGGTTACATTGCTTCCAAATTTTAGACAATCGAATGTACTAAGTACACAAGGTAGGCTGTTATTTTAGGAGTGTCATCACAATATTGCAAAGGTTACCTGGTGTTTCTTCCTAGGTTCTGGCCCCCAACTTGTGTTACCCTGGTAACCTCTTACGAAACCCGACCCCTATTGCATACTATTGCAGAATCGAATGTCTTTTGAAGAAACAAGACATCAATTTTCCATTCCAAGCTTTCTCATCTTATACTCAAGACTGTAGTAGCTCAAGAGTCCATAAGTGAGGCATAAACATCTTGTTAAAGATTTTAACCTAACTACTATGTTATTTAGTTATCACTGACTTACTAACTCTTTGTAAGTTACCCTGACACCACTTTGTGTGTCGGCCCTTACATAGAGCCACTCCCCTAAACATAACATAAGAATTCTAAGTTCCCCTGACTAAGGCAACAAGGTGTACAAACATACAATATACAATTTTGCACTTTTTGTAACGAACATCAATGACTATGTTCATACATCAGGTGTCTAACACCATACAAATACCATTTACCCAACCTTAGCCAACAAAAGAATTCAACTTGAACAATCACAAACCCCACATTACCAACTTGTCTGGAAGACTTGTACATTTAAGACATTCCCAAATTGACCAATAAAAGAGAAAATACTATTTAAAGCAAATTAAAGCTCAATAGTAAACTATCATTTGGATTTACTAAATCCATTCAATTCAGTTAAAAATAACAAGAAATAAATCAACTTAATTAAAAGATCTATTTTGAAAACAATAAAAATAATTGTTTCATTTAATCTATGCTCTTGATTTTCTCAAATTCACATTATAATATATTCTATATTTTCTCAATCTTAAATTTCATATGCATTATTATTTAAAAATACCAAAATCATTTTTCCTAACTTAATAGATATAATTATAAATATATAATTATATTTATTTATTCTTACAAATATATATATACTGATATTCATATATATATATAAATATAAATTATATATATAATAAAAAAATATATTAAAAATCGGATCTTTAAACATAAAACACAAATTTTACAATTTATAAATGTTAAATAAAATTTTAAATAAAAACTTACACTTATACAGCCGGCGCTCCAACTGCGGCCTCCCTTTGGGAGGACGCAGTCCGCACCAGGGCTGCGCCCAACAGCCATGGTGGCTGCACCCACCAAAGCAAGGGATGGGGAGGGTTTCGGCCCTCCCTAATTCACTATATTATTTTTTTTAACTTTCGCCATACGACGATCATACAATAAAAACGCGATTTAAAATTTTTTAAAAATAAAATACATTAACAATTTTTGTACGACAATTTCTCAACAAAATTCATATGTTTATGAATTAAAAACTTTCACAATACAATTGATATATGAGTTTAAATACAAATACAAATGTATATATATATATATTAAATTCCAATAGGGTTTTATAACTGAGAATAAAATAATTTTATTTTTTTTCTACAGGTTTCAATGGGGAAATTAGGGAAATTATCAAATTTCTTTAGGGTTTTAAAAGAACACGCATAGTATTTCCATTCAAAACCTAATTTACCCTTGAGGTTTAAATTTCATTTTCCCATATAAATGATTTCCTTTCTCAAATCTTAAAACAACTGTTCCCTACAAAAAAATTTCAACAAAGAAATAACAGGGTCTATAGAAAACTTTTTAACAGAGAACTATTTTCTCTACAAAACATTTACCGTGAAGAACAAAAATTTTATTAAATGAAATTTCTTTCCACAAACTTCTTTTCAACATTAAATAAAATATAAAATACAAGGGAAATACCTGTTTCCTTGAAACTTCAAAATTTTGTCTAGTGAAGAACAACTTTGCCTGTAGCTTCCAAAACTGATCACGTTCACCAAATCCCAATATTCCAAAACCAGAAAGCTTCCACCAATATACCACAATAACAAGAAAAAAACATAAAACAAAATTTTTAATAGAGCTCAAAAATCTTCCCGTGAAGAATAACATAACCTCAGTGTTTTCCTAGATCCAAAATAATATTCGTGAACAACCTCAACCATAAACCATAAATGCAACTGGCACACTTGTCGAGAAGAATAAAATATCCTCCACCACTTCTCGACAATCTTGCCTTTTAAAATTGTATGCATTTTATTTATTTATAAAATTTCAATTTTCAAATTGCAAATATATTTAATAATAAAATATACCATTTCCCAAAATAATAACAATTTCAAATTAAATTTATTCACACACATTTAACCAATTTTAATTTAATTAAACAATTTTAATTTAATTAATTTATTTATCTAATTAAATAAATTTAATCTCTAAGATCAAATTATTTAACCAAAAAAACTAATTAATTTATTAAATAACATATAAAACTAATTTCTTTAACTTTTAAAAATTAATTTAAATTATAATAAATTAAAGCATAATAAACTAACATTAAAATTGACAAAATTACCTTTCAAGCAATTAAATCCAAACAAAACAATACAAGACAATCTATGATTCTGAACTAAACTGACGATGTACTATGACCAAGTTAAAGACTAGACTAGGATAAACCATGCTACTACCTCCCAATCAATATTTCTGTTGAGTCTTGACACGCTCAGACCTGAGTAACCAGGTGGAGTCGGTGTCATGTACCTGCAATCCTGCAACCAAACCAATAACATGCATATATATAATCCATTGTACAGGCACACCGTGCAGAGAAAATCATAGATATCACAGGGCACTTGCAAGCGAGTGATGCAATTCCGTTCTCCACACCAATACACGTTACATCAGACTAACAAATTAAATTACAGTTAGTCCATCATAAACATACATATAGCAATAATGATCTAAGGAAAATATCTACGCTATATTAAAGCATATCAAAAATCAAATATCGCAATACAATGTATCATCATGTCACAAAGTGAATCCACTGTCACTCAAAATCAGCGATCAAAATATCCAAACCAAGTACCAAAGTCTAACAGTATAAAAACATGCAATAGAAAACATAAGCATAAATGGAGGGGTACTACATATACATATATATATATGTACATATATATATGTATGTATATATATGTACATGTACATATATATACATGTATATATACATGTACATGTACATATATATACATGTATATATGTACATGTATATATATATGTATGTATATATGTAGATATATATGTATATATGTATGTATGCATGTATATATGTAGATATATATACATGTATATATATATATATGTAGATATATATGTATATATGTATGTATGTATGTATGTATGTATATGTATATGTATATATATATCATTTTGTTTTATTTATTTGTTCGTGTAAGTATGTGTTGGTGTATATTGTTTGAAAAAATTATATATATATGTATGTATATAGTCATTTGCATGTTGTGTTGGCGTATATTGTTTGGGTAGAATATATATATATATATATATATATATATATATATATATATATAGACATTTACATGTTTAGGTATACTCACATATATATACTTTTTGCAAGATTTTTATGTCTTTTCATCCTTTTTTGAGAGTAATTTCTCTAGTCTCTTATATTCTTAGCGGGTTGTCTTGTTTTTATTAATATATTTCCTATATATTAATAATATATATTCATATATATTTTTATGCTTTGTATTCTTTTAATAGTATTTTAGCATATATAAATAGTATCTTGGTTTTCGTTCTTGCTGTTTCAGGTCTCGCTTTTGTTTTTCCTCTTTCATTTGTATTTATTTTCTATTTAATTTCTATTTATAATATTAATTCTTCAAATTCTTTTTAATTCCTTTTATTTTCTATTTTTCTCCTTTCTTTTGGTGGTCTCATTAATTTGTTGGTTTTTATTTCTTTATTCTTTAATTTTTTATTCCTTTTGGTCTTGTCTTCTTGGGTTGTGTAGCCTTCACTCCCCTCCTCCCCCCTCCTCCCCTCTTTTTTTCTATTTAGGTTATTCTTGGTCTCAGAACCTGCCATGCCTAAAATTTTCATTTAAGGAAAAAAAAAACACAACTAATTTTTTTTGAAACAAAGCTTATAATGTTGAAGCAATTTTTAGCCATGTGTGTGCATGGTGACACACTATATGCTTCGGGTGAAGGTGCTTGTGCAACTCCACCATTGTTCTGCTGCTCAAGAGTGAGGGTGAGGAGAGAAATCATTATTAGATATACAGACTCCCCTGCATGCATCCTTAGAGCAGTAAGGAGGTGACATGAGGACTAAGTTAAGGATGTGCTAGGTTCAAAATACTTGCTAAGGACTTATCAATGATTAACCTCCACTAGTCATTCCAACTCCATTCTAACATAACTTTCTTTGTGGAGGGATTAATGCTGCAGTAATTTAATATTCGTGTTAAAATTAATACAATTTATATTCACAAGAAATTTGTGAAGTTTAATTAATTATTTATTTTTAACTAAATAAAATTTATGAAGAAAACATTCTATCCTACCTCATAATTTAATTATCCCAATATATAAAAAACAAAACAAAACAAATAACAATAATTTTAAATGAATTATATATATATATATATATATCTTTTTCCATTTTAATTATTTAATTCAATTAACTAACTTATAACCTCCTACCTCATCTTAAAATAAATAAATTAAATCCTAGGATTCTAACTTTAAGAAAAACAGAGGCTAGTGAACATTTAATACAATTTCCTTAAATAGGATATACATAACTTTTAAATAGCAACTTATAAGAATAGCAATTATAAATAAATATAATAAATTCTTTTATATGCATTTAATTATTCCCTTAAAGGAAAGGAAGAGAGGCGAATGATTAGTTGTGTTATTCTCTTTATTAAGGCCTCCTTTTGAAAAGCATGGGATGTATTCCTCTTTTTTATTATTTAGAATTTTGTGTTCCTAAAAGTACGGGTGAGGGCTCTATTATCATATTTGATTCTAATGAACTGTGAAGCCTTCATCGAATAAAGATAAATTGCAATGGAAAGGGAAATAAAACAACTAAGCGCAAACTTTAACTACCCCGTCCATTACCTTGGTTCTGTACAGTTTTAAAGCTGCGACGTGCCATGATGGCAAGAGATTAAACAAGTTGAAGGGAAAGATTTTAGAGTATGAGGATATATCCCCCACTAGATATTTACTTTTCTATGGAAATTTCTATTATTACGGTTGACAAAGATTTTAATATATTTCTTGATATCATAAATTTATTTATTTTTATTATCATCACCAAGAGGCTCCTGCTGCTCATGATGAGAATAACGTAATTAAATTTAACTTTAAAATTGTTACTTATCGCAACATGTAATAGCATGTTACTATTTTAAGCATTATACTAACGTCACTCTAGAATCAATTACAGAAGCAAATCAAATCTGGCATTTAAATGTTTGAACAAGAAGTTAATTATTCTACTGCGCATTAATTGAATAAAACGTTTGTGGTTGGCAAGCAATTTTAAACAGATTTTATAAGTATTGGAGTCCATTTTGAAACTGTGCTAGGCGCCTAATCTTAAAGAGCATAAGGGAGTTGGTAAACTTTGATGAGGGACAGCTGGGTTGAGTTTAAGTTGTGTTAAAGCATACATCAGCTGACCTTTTATTAATAACATTGGACAACAAAGGAATGACAATGATATCGATAAGAATGATAATAATTTTACTCTCCTGGTAGTTTTGTTTTAAATATAGTATTAACTATTTGCGACGACTTCATCTTGGCACAACCATCCACATGGATATTGCCACTTGCAGATGAGTAAAGTTGATGAAATGGAGTAACTCACCCGAGAAATCCGGTAACCTTGATTGTGTGACTGAGGAGGAATAAATTCGCTCAACGCCCCAAACAAGGTAACAACCCTAAAGCACTAATCTTACACGCTAACACTGCCTGCCCTAACTTTTGGCAACAGGGTAGCAACCATTTCTCAGCTCGAGACTCTGAAAATGCAACTCGATAAGGGTGGCGACTAGCTGTTTGAGTCTTACACAAGCGGATCTGGTCTTCCGGTTGTTGTCTTTCCAGCTTAGTGTTTTGTTGTTTTCTTTTACCTAAGCGCATAACTTTGCTAGCTTTCCTGACTTTTGTGGAGGCAAGCATAGGTCCTATTGACCAACTAACTCTATGTTTCCATTCAGTTATTTTACTAGAATCTTACCAACTGACTACTGCGCAGGAATAGTGAGAAGGAAGAAAGAAAACATGCAGCCAAGGATTATTTACAGTCGATACCCTTACGTTTAAACAGTGATGCAATGCCTATCTACCTAGAATGATTTTTATTTTTATTTTTGCTTGTTTGATTTGCTTTGCAACCTACTAACTAAATGCATAAGTAATAATATTTCAGAGAGGAGAACATTAATGCCAAATTCTTATTCTTTTTCACCTTCAAGTACACTAACCACAGGAACAGGTTTAAACAATAAAGCTTACAGTATGTATAATTTTTTTTTTCTTTTGCTCTTCTTTCTTTGAAACACTACTTCCGAGTAACATCACGAGATAAGAAATTAACTCTTTCAAATCAGTTCCTAACTCATTAAGGAGGAAAGAAAAACAACAGAGTGCAATTTTCTTTACTAAAGCAGCAATTCATGAATTGAAATAACAGTTTTGCAAATACTTAAAAAATTATCTTTCTTTTATTTCTGAACAACCATAGTCTCAGGTATTCTAGAGGTTACCCAACAGATTTCCCATGTTTTTTTATTTTATTTTATTTTATTTATATATAAACACTTTGCAATTCCCTACCTAACATGCGACAAGATCAAATGTAACGATTTTCCATGCTACTCTTATTTTTATTGTAGAACAAAATTCCAAACCTTCAAATAGATTAAGTTCACAGATTTATTTTCAGTCTTCTGTAACAACTTTGCAACAACACTTCACTTTTCTTTCATATAAAATCACGAATATGCAGTGAAATAAATATTTACACATAATAAAATAGAACTATTCAAAGGGAGGAGAGGCTATCAATAGTTTTACTGCATTACAACATCATTCCTTTCTTGCAGTGATAAGGAGTCTATATGCTTCCAAAAATATAAGCATGCATTTTCAAACTACCTGTGGGGCAGATCATACAGAGTAACAGTTCTTCTTTCCAATGCTTTTATACTCTTTACATGTTATTAAATGTCTATCCACAAACTACAACATAGCTGAACATTGAGGATCATATATCTTTCTTTCAAAACTTTTTACACAGCTGCAAAGGTGATCTTTAAATCTGCAAGTTATTAATAAAACTAATTTTCTCATGGCCATTCGGGTGTGCTCACCTCCCAACCTTGGGTTGGAAAACCAACCACCCTCGAGCTGGGAGGTAACCAAGCTACCGGGTACACACAACAATAGAACAAAATTCCATTTCAAACCACAATGCTCAAAACAAAATACTCCCAACCAAGATTCACACATTTACTTAGGGATTCTTTATGAATCCAAATATGGGGATAGAGGTGGACATCACTTCTATATGGGGAGAGTTGCTAACAAATAAAAAAACTGAACATCACCATTTTCTTCTTCTCCAATTCACCCATTCATCAAAATACTTCATATCATACACCCTCCATACAACAATCTTCCAAAACACCATACTATCATGAAACAAATTTGGGTACTCATACCCTTTTTGTGCCCTTCCTTCTCAAAGGAGGAACAATCTCCCCATAGAGGTTCCTACACATTCCTATCCCCCATAAGGATTCTCTTCCCACATTGGGTGAGTTTATCCTATACAACCCCAAACCAACACAAGGAAATGCAAAGACATAAAAACACAACAACCCATATAACTCATTTTCTCAACTTCCATACAAAGAGGTAAAAGAAAAGAAAAGCAAACATACATAAAGATGGAGTAAAACCTACCTCAAATCCAAGCCAACAATGAGGGAGGGTTGAAGATGAGCTCCAAATTTCCACTCCTTCAAAACCAAGCAAGATTTTCCCTTCTCCCAAGCAATCCAAACACCAATCCAAAAAAGAAGAAGAACCCTCTATTTTCTTTTCCAAAGGATTCAAATAGGAGTTTAGGGTTGGAAACCCTTGAAGGAGAGAGTGACACATGTCATTCTCCTATTCACTCCTATGGACACATCTCCCCACAAGTTCTCACACATGTGTGAGAACTCTTGGGGAAGTGAAAGGCCAAAGAGTGTTCAACACTCAACAAAGTTTTCAAATCTCATAAATGAGATTTTGGAGCCAACACTCCAAACCCATCCCCAAAATCCGTCACCCTTCTTGATGGCTAATTAAGAAGGGTCACAACTTGCAATTTTGACAAGTTATGGGTTTGATTTGACCACTAACCCATAGGTGACTATCCTAGGGGTTAATTAAGGGCCAATTAACCCAATTTAAGGACTAATTAAACCTTTGAAACCCTCAAAAAGAAATTGAAATTTTAACATAATAAAAAAAATTCTAACATGCCCCAAAACCCTCAACAAAGTTTGATTGACTTTAAAAACATAATCTCAAGATTCAACATTAAATCTTTTTAATCACAAATTAAAATACAACACAAGAAGCTATGGTCCATTCTTCATGGACCATAGTGGCTTCACTAGGCTGACACAATTGGGTACCCTTGGTTACCTCCAATCCCATTGGCCATGGGCATGTACCTGCACACTCAATGTCCACATGTCAAAATATCCAATACATGATAATCAATAATTAAATCATAAATCCATATGCATATATTTAGCACAATCTAACTCTAAATCAATAATTTCAATATCCATAATCATTCTTCCTCTAGCAATAACATATTCTATCAATTCATATGTAGTCATGGCATAATAAGGAAATCACATCATCACTAAATTAAATTTAGCATCTTATCAATTCCATCTCATTTTAAAACAATTGTCCATTTCAATCATGATAACCAAATCATATGAGGGTGAAGCCATAATAGTGGTTTACACTTTGATGGAGGAAGGAAAATTGAGAAAAAACAACCCCATGGCAAAAAAATTGGTTTTAGGGGTTCGCATGAACCTACATGTTCAACTGAACCATAAAGGGGTTCGACCGAACTAGGGTTCGAACAAACCCATTAACTATTGGGCCCACATTTCCCGCTCAAAAAATAAAGGAAAAATGCATATTAATGGGGTTCAATGAACAGTGGTTCAATGTACCTCGGTTCTAGAACCCTGGGTTCGCCCTCCTGGTTCTAGCTGAACCTCTTTTTCCCTAATTTTTTAATTTGTTCACACAAAAAACCTAAAATTTTATGCTTTCAAGCTCCAGTTGGAGATGAAAATGGGGGAATATTTAGAAACCAAACTTGGAATCGAGTAGCCTTTAGAACAAGCTATCCAATGAATATAATTTTAGTATGTTTTGGTTTTATTATCTATCTGTTTTTTAAGTTTTATTAAATATAGGTTTTTCATCGAAAACAAAAATCTCTGTTCTGCACAAGTGGAAAAATAGAAGATTATAAAAAAAAATTAAAAATATGAGTGCACCAGATATTGAAGTCCATGATTCAACAAAACAAAAAAGAGAAGAATTTCGATACATACAGTAAAAGTTATGCGTTATACGGTCGCGCTATGTTTGAATTGTCATTTGATTGACTTCAAAACTTGATTAAAGAAAAAATATTCAATAATAAACTATCTAACCAAGTGGAACACTAGATATCGGAGTTAGAAATCTAAATTTGAAAGAATTGGAATTTAATCCTTCATGGAAAAAAAGTTATGCGTTATACGGTGGCCACTTTTAAAAATGCTATTTTTTAAAAAACCAATTTTTGTGGGAGATGGAAAAGAAGTGCAATCTGATTCCAAAAATTGAAAAAAATATTTTTTGAATCTAGGACAAAATGTGACAAGACTCTAGTTTACATCATCTTCAAATTCCTTACGGTTTAATCGCTATAGGTGCCCGAATGTGGAGATTGTGTTAAAAAAAAAAATATCAGTGTCTAGTTAGGCCAAAAAGTGTAAACCACTATTGTGGGATCACCCATGAGCATATCAATAGAGGAAACATATTGTGCATATAATCATCATAGCATCATAAGCATAAAACAAGCATAACATCAAGTGTCTATGATTATCCAAAATAGTCCAAAACACATAGAGTATCATCATGATCGAATCAAAAGATAGCCAAATGGTGTATCAAATGGTAGGCCTCACAACAACTAACAATATTTTCTCCTTGAGCTCTTTCATCCTAATGATGGATCACAGAGTGTGATATGAAACTTTTAATTGATACAAAAAACTCTCATGCAATCTAATCCAGAAACTGTTGCAACACCATACATAGTATTAATAAACATACAGAACCAATCTCAGGTAATCAACCACTTATTCTAGCTATAGGTTTATAGACAAGCATAAACTGAGTATACATTGAGGTCTATAATGTGTGCTTCTTAGAGAATAATGATATTAGGGAAAGAATGAAGGGTGACTGGGAGATTCCTAATAATACATATGGTCTTGATTGGAGTGACATCTAGCTAGGTAGTACCTTATTCTTGTTAGTTCTTGAGTCAATAATGTAATTAATATAATTAATAATTTACTAGAAATTAGAGGGATACATAGAATATTAATTAATAATTGGCTCTTGGCTCTCTTATATTGGGTGAATTAGTTTTCAATATTTCAAGTGAGTGTGATCCTCTACTTATGTTGAAAATAAATTAATTGGATTTCTTGCTATATTGTCTTTGTGCTACATCTTGAGAGCTTCCTAAAGGAGATTGGCCTAGCTTGGGATCATAAGGGTGTCCCACAAGGTCAAATTAATAGGAGTTATTTTCATCAAATCCACAACATTAAATGGTTTTGAGCATGGATTTCTTGTTTAGTAAAATATTTGTGGCCATTCTTTATTGGGATTCTTCACCAACAATATATGAACTATGCTTTCCTTTGATTGAAAAGGTATCCTTCCTAACAAAGGCTTTTAAAATACTTAAAAGAAAAATAGAGTCAAACATTGATAATAATTGTCAAAATTTATTGCACCTATGAATTTTTCATTTACAATTATAGGTGGATGTCAGGTTTGAATATAATTAAATATCAAGTGATTTCCTTCAAATTTGAAACATTTGACTATATCAACAATGAATGCATTCTTGCAAAATGCCTCGTTTGTGTTCAATGCAAACATTCCAAGACTCTTAAATTTTATTTTTGCACCTTGGGGGACCAAGTTGAGGGTACAAACACATTTTAGTGGGTGGGTGAGTGCTATTGGAATCCTCTTTTCATTTTTGAAACATCTTGATCCTTTTGGGTTACAATAATTTGACAAAGTATCTTATGGTAGTGATTAATTCTATCTTGTGATGGAAGGATTTGTCCCTATTTTATTATCTCATTCTTATTTCCTTTATCTAATAGTACATGTTGTAAGTTATAGCTTGCACGGTTATCAAATTTAGACAACTTTCAATCATGAGAAGCCTTTCATTGGAATGATTATAAATTTTAAATCTATTTATGAATTACTTAATGCAAAAGTATGTCCAATATGAGTTGTGTATGATGGTTCAATCATTTGGTCTAACTGTGTATATATATGCAAGTAAAAATATGTCAAATTTCTTCTGTAACACCTCATAATGTTCTAAGTTTAGTTCTAGAATTAACTTTTATCTTTCTTGTACAATAGTAAGAGTAGTTTTTGAAGTACTATGTAGATGAATCGACTCTCTCAGGAGATTCATTCCCACCTTTACGTCACCCATAACCTAGGAGGTATTTCCATGGTATCAATTGAAGATATAGTTAACATATTACTTCATCAAGGGTGTAATTTAGTTTTACATTAATTACATCATCAACACATTATATCATTAACATTATCCTTATTATGAAAGTTCCTTCCCTTACTAAATAAAATCTTTATCCAATACTCAAATATGGTCTAGTGATTTTTTTGCAAACTATATAATGTTGAAGTTACCATTCCCTTTTACTATTTTTACATCATGTTGACATCATCATCAAAACTATTCACCCAAATTGATTATTAAAACTTAAAATTTTACTTCACTTGATATTATCCATAAATATAGTTGCATTTAAATTTCTCACAAAGTAGAAAATCGACTTGGAACTAGTTTATGGATAAATGAATTAGAACTAGTTGTAAGATATTTGGCTCAACAACAATGTTTCACAAGTCCATTTATAGACCAAAAACCTACATTCTCATAACTTAACTCATTTTCATCCAATATTCACCAAATTCAAATTGCATGTACCCATTCAGCCCTTCTACAAGGTGATTCCTTAATTTTCTCATTATGAATATGAAAATTCCTTAACAACACTATGAAAATTTTAGTTTAAACTTAACAAAAGTGAACTAAAACTAAAATGAAACCTAAAAGTTATTTTGAATGATGCAAGATTGCTTGTGGTCCTGAATGGTCCTACATTAGAAATATACATTCTTAGGGGTAAAAAAGTATAGGAGTTCTATTGAAATTCATAAAAAGCATAGGAAAAAACTAATAGATAATGAAAACAAGTATACTAATGGACATGTTGAAAACCAGGTTGAACACAAATTTAAGCTAGGTCATAAGTTTTGGTTTTATTTGTGAAAATAATGAATTCAAGGGAGATAAAAGAAGCCGAAACCTCTAGGTTATGGTCCATTTCTCCTTTTGGAGTGGAAAGAAAATATTGGATTTCATATTTATTTGCCACAATATACATATATGTACTTACTAGTGAATGTTGAAAAAATTATGTTTCTTTGAGCCTTCTATATTGGACAAGGAGGAAGATGCATTTTTGCCTTCAAGTGATAATCTTTCTTCATGGGTCTTGGAAAAACTATAGCACAATGTGGTTCTCTTACTTGAAAAGAAATAAAAAACTGATAAGAGGGTTTCAAACACTTCGTTTATTAGCATTAAGAGTTGATTTTTTAGTAAACCAAACTATATATAGAGAAGGATGTGCTTGAAAGAAGTTCCCATAGCGAGTGAGTCCCTGAGACTTTTGGGACGTATGATATTTGAAAGCTTTTCAATTTCATGATTACAAACTAATGTTTGGAAATAATGTTTTAGAACTTGACTTCACATGAAAATTGTGTTTCATTGGCATTAAAGTTGAAGAAGCTTCTCCTTTTCCTTTTCTCTCACAATGGTCCACAGCCGTTTCCTTTCTCTTTCAGTCCCACAGTACTTTAAAATTCTCTCTCCGCCCATGATTCTTTGCATTGATTGGCCAATCCTTTTGCCAGCGATTTTATTCTAACTACACCATCATGTCCACGGATAGTAACGTAAAACAACTATGTACTTCACACACTTTGGAGTCGTTTTACTTTTTTTTAAGAATGTTGATCTGCACTGGTACCTACCTTGATCCTGATTTTGTTTGTGTTTTTCACATGTAATATTATTTCTTAGTAAGAGTTTGTAGTTTTTACATTTATTTTTCAGTGTTGATCACAATGGATTTCTTTTTCTGTAAACGCAATCTTTCAGTTTTGATCACAATGGATTAAATTTTCAGTCTTCATAAGAGATGCTACCATTGAGATACAGATATTGTAATCTGGTCAATGTTGTTAATATCTGAGATGGAATTGATCCTTCAAGACAGAGATATTAAAACACGTAAGATCTAGTGTTTTAAGCCTTGAGGGATCTGATACCACTGAATTTATTGAAGGAGATGTTGAGTTTCTGCAAGTTATGCAAGGAACTCAACTCTGGTGGAATGCTTCCTGTTTAATCAGAGTTCTACAACGCAGACAGACTAGCTGGACTGTTTTCATAGAGCTTAATGTAGTGCAGCTTTGCTCTTGAGGAATGAGAGGTCGAGCATTATAAGGACGGACAGATTACTCACACTCTTCCAACTCACATCAGTGTTCGCCCCATCATGGCGACCCTTAAAAGAATTTTTTTTTAAAAAAAATCACAAATAAGGAACCTCATCCCCAATATAAATTCTCAACAATTACACCTCAATAGGGTTTGAACTTTGATTGTAAGAAAAACAACACAACACAACCATCACACCATGCCACTATTGACATAATTCAATAAAAGTTTTTGTGAGCATTTAATTTAATTAATTTTCCAAAACATAGATTTATAAATAAAACAAATTATTCAAAGTCTACATTTATTTTTTAAATATAAATTATTAAAATTTAAAAATATAAGTATTAACACTTACACGTGAAATTATTAAAAATTACATGTGATAATATTACTAAACTTTTCAAAATAGAAACAAAATAAAAGAATTATCAAAATAGTATAAACAAGTGTAATAAAAATAAAAAAATACTCCTCAGTAAATAAATTAACCTTAGACTAGAGAGACCATAACTGTTTAGGTTGCATTTAAGGAAGTACAAATATTTGGTATATGTTATTTCTTATACTAATATATTTTCTATACTACTTGGTAGACCTTAGTTGGACTAATTTTCATGAAGGTAGAGTTGTAAAAATTACACAAGATTCATATTAGCTTCTTATGAATTGATCCATTTTACTTTGAATATACTTATATTCCCACTCTCAAGTCTATATGTAAGTGACAAGGATATTCGTTATATGTATCAAAGATAATAAGAAGCCAAAAGGAACAAAAAGAATAAAATACGGTAAATGATTGAGCTAAGTATGTACCTTGTCATTTGTTCCACCACAATAGGAAAATAAGCCAATATTACAAAAAACTAGTGTTTCATCGCAAGAAAATTACTACATGGATTATAAATCAAAATGTGATGATTCACCCAAAACCATCCTATGCAAACATTACCAAAGAAATAAGAAAAATGGATTAGAAAGGGGATTCCTACAATTCCACCAATCGGTATTATTTTCACTAATAGTAAAAAATCTTATTAAGAAAAGACTTGGGTGATTGAAAAGGGAAGCAATATCATTAAAGAGGAAGATACAAATGTTATATTTTTCAGTAAGGATGGTATTTGAGTGAGATCCTTCTTATGTTCCATGAGACATTGAACATTATTGAACTATATACTGATATTAGCTTTTATTTTGATTCTTATATGTATTTTTTTATTCATGTCATGTTTGTGGTACCTTTTTACTCTCATTTCACCTTTTTGTATTATTATTTATGCTTTTTTTTCTTTATTTGGGGGCACCTTTTATTTTATTCATCTTATGATTCATCAAATGTCATTATTGGTTTTTGTGCTTGCCTATGTTTCTTTGTTAGTCTTCCTTGCTTTGTTTACATGTCTTTTATTATTATCTTGATTTCTTAAATTTTGTCATCTTATACATATGGCTTATGAAACTTATCATATCTATGATCCCTATCATGTGCTTAGATATTATAATTACATATTATGATCCCCATCATAACTACATATTTTACTTCTTATTGATATTCACTATCTTTACCTTTCCTTAAGGTCTATATTTATTCTATCACTTTTCCACATTGAGTAGCCAACATTATAAACATATTTTTATGATTTATCTTCTTGCATGATCCTTATCTAGAATTTATGGCTATTCTTGTTATTTTCCTATTCTAGGAGCAACCTTTTGTGTATTCCTTAATGATTATCTACAAGTTATGTGTTTATATATTTATCAAACAATGATATTTCTTAATATGTTATATGCTTTATAATGCTTATCAATTTATGTGGACTTTCCTCCAAGGATCTTGTTTCTTGAACTAAATCTTTGAGGTAGCAATGCATCTCCTGAGATCACCTAATTTTATATTCATAGCATTCAAAGCATTCATTTACTCATCTATTATTTTCATTCTTTTAATTCTTAAATAAAATTATTGAGTTTTTACATTCTTTATCAAATCCTTTATTGTTGAGGTAAGGTTCGTGAGATTTGATGTAGTCATAGATGAAGGATTAAATTCAGGACTATGCAATCATGCAATAAAATGAAATAAATCATAATTAAAAAGTGGAAATATCAATGATACCAAATTATCTAATTTGAAAAGTAATATCATTCAATATATCCTATACCCTATTTCTTCTACCAAGAAAATGACCAAATCTTGATTTGTTGCACTATATAATTATGAACCTGACATATTATGATATTAAAGCCTTTAAAATAAATAATACATAGTATTACAAAAGGAAGGATTACCCTCCATCCATAGTGCCATATACTCAAATAAATCTTGATCCCAAAGCCACAAAATAATACATGAATGAAGTCTTTTTAAGGATTAAAAGAAGAGATGAAGAAAGCTTAATGGGGCAAATGATCCAAACCTTGCAACTTTAAAATTATAGAGGAAGAAATCCAATTATCTCCAATCTAAAATTTACATAGTAAAAACTTGTGTAACCATTTAGAAAAAGAACAAGCACCATACCTCCTATTGTTCGAAGTGAAAAATCCATCACTTGGTGTAACACCCAAAAGATTAAGAAAATAAATATATTATCTCAAAACAAGGCTAAAGAAGGGTTTATCGTATTGGAGTCTAGTAGTCAAATGAATATCAAGTCTAAAATATTACATAAATGTGCGAAAAAATATTATACAACTAAATCAAGAATACATAATGAACTCATTGTATTTTCAAAACAAGGAAGAAGAAGGGACCTATATTAGACTAATAACTAACCCTCTGAGAAGCGCAATACATGTAAAAAATTTGGGATGAGTGTAAGGACATGTATAAAGTCCCTATTGAGTGAGACAAAATGGTAGACAACCTATAAGTGAGACTAGGCTAGTGTGAATAGGCCTTCTAGGTTAAAATAAAATAGGTAGGTAATAACACTTTTTACACTAACAACCCCACTTAAGTGATACTCAAGGAATAGGCTAATCACTAAAAATTAATTTCCAACAATCATGTACAATTAAAA
>VDFB02153878.1:0-10313 GCA_007258455.2 Sequoia sempervirens
AACTACTAACCTTTATATTGTAGTATGTACTAGCTTCTAGTTAACCTCCCGAGGATGAAACAAAACATCAATATACAGATTCTAATATAGGAATTATAACATATTTATTCACAATCTCATAAATTAGAAACTATCAATTAAATTCACAATACATAATCTAATCTAAATAACTAAAATGGAAGTGGTTCAGTAGTATCTCAAGTGGCTCTTGCTTGAGTTTTTTCTTCCACATAATCTTGTCAATCACTCACTTACTCATCAAAACATATTATCAAATTAATTCTCCTTTATTACATTCTAAATACGAAATTGTTACACAAAATCTAATAGAAAATCTTTATTCAATAACACATTTATGATCTACCATTCTACCATTGTTAGATATATTCCTTGATAGGGAATCCTATTATATAGGGCCCATAAGGGAGTCTAATTAATCATGAATTAAATTTTTTTTTGAAGAACATATGTCAACTCTTCCTCAAGAATAAGGAGAGGACCAAGTCTCAATATAGAAATTAAAAGCTACCAACACAAGAGTATGGAAATAAAATAAGGAATCTATTCCTAACAAGTTTAACCGCTTGTAACAAAAAATGTGCTTAGCAAAACAAATTTGTCATAATTCACAGTCCTGTTGAGAATAGACTTCTTCTCCTAGTTGTCTTATTGAAAGATAAAAGTATTGCTCGATGATTCACAATCTGATCAGTAAATGATCACCTCCATCTTCCTTTGAAAGTGGACACACTACATTCAGTTGACTCCTTCAATTGCAACAAACTATAATCCTTATGCTACAGGTTGAGAAGCTTCTTGTTGTGGGTTAACAAATATCTTGTTGCAAATGTTAGTCTTATTTCTTAAGGAATTCTCATTATTAATGAAATAAAGAAAAATGAAGAACCCAAGGTCTAATGTGTAAACCTAGGATTCAAATTTTTGTTGTGTGGGTGGGTTTTTCTATTATTTCATTAAGATGGAGATCATCAAGGTGTTTAGATTGAATTTCAACCATGAATGTGAGACAATCATACCTAGATCTTTATCTTATTGAGCCTTGGAATGGATTGGAATTGATTTTCTATGATTAATCTAATTAGACTATGTGATCTAACATGCAAAATGCAAGATATTGACAATTAACAAACTAAAACAAAGAATTGCAAGTAGATCTGGGAAGGGAAGGGGACTGTGTACCTATCCTAAATTTCTTTTGCTCGTCTAAATACAGGGAAAGAGTCACCCAAGGGTGTATGGGTCCTTGTAGACTTCTACTTTATTTTTTCATTCCTTTAATGGAAGATCTGAGACCTCTATTTCCACTTGCAAAGTTTTTGGATCATTGTTAGATAATTTTGTAGGTGAGTTTTTGTGAGTAGATATAGAACTTCAATTGCAACAATTAACAATTTGTCTTTAATCTTCTTCCAATCGCCTCTAAACTTGAAATATGCACATTTACAAAGAGAAGAAATGTTGTGCCATTTAGGGACTTTCCTTAGTCAAACCTTGTGTTAGTGTTTCCACTTCCACAATGGCAATGCAAATGATAAAAATGGATAAATGATAGGAATGAATGATGAATCAATAAAGTGCTACAACTTGCCACCCTTCAATGGCTTCCTTGAAGAATTGAATTCAATACCCATCACTTCAAGGTATTAGATCTTGCTTGCTTGATTTCTTGAATTTCTTGGAGACCTACAACAAGGATTAGCCTTTACAAAAAATGATGAAATAAACACATATGAACTCACATAAGATTTGACATGATGCTAGGATTTTGAATTGCTACAAGAAGGCTCTGAAATGTTGCTCTTGACTTGCTTGATCATTTTAATTCAATTTCAAATGATGCAATAACTAGGTATTTATAGGAATTTCTCTAATTTCCTAGAAATTAAATCCCTAAAGCCAAAATTCGCAACTTGAATTTTGAATGTTAAAATGTTGACAATGACATATCCAAAATTGGTCCCCAAAAAAATAGGGGGACCCATATGCCCTAGTGTGAATGGGTCTTAGCCATATTTTCTAAGAGATTAGGCATTAGGGGAAAAATATCAATTGGATGAATTTGTTCAATGCTTTTAATTTCCTAGAAAATGGTACAAACGGGCTAAGGAATGCATAATTTAGGAAATTGTGTGCTTAATTAGGCTTAATGATTTAGCGTGGATGAAATATAGAGCAAAATTGTCAAGGGTGACAATTTACAATGGTACATTTAGGGCCCACTTTAGTGAGAGTATGAAATTATGCTCAGACTCACACTAAAGTAGAAAATTTATGTCGAGAGGGGTCTGATTGTCCAAATGTTGAAGAGATAGGATGTCAAAGGATATAAGTGGAGTGCACAAGCCCCTAGGATCCAAAATCCCATGGAAAACCAACATAAGCACGAAGGAACATGCACATGTATGAAATGTAGTAAGACAACATACATAAATATACAGTGTCAAAATAAAATACAAAAGGAGGGTATGGATAATCACGAGTATCTAACAAGTTGTGCTATGCTAGGATCCATACCAAAGGAATTCATGACTCACACAATATAAAAGTCCAATATTTTCTAGGTGAATCATAAACAAGAAGGAAACATGACCTCTAAGTGAAGTCCAATGTTCACTAGGTGAGGCCCCAAGACAAGGAAAAATGATAAACACACTAGGTATAGCGAAGTCCACTATTCACTAGGTGTGTACCCATTAGCAAGGTAGCAAAAATGAGAAACACACTAGGTATAGTGAAGTTTGATATTTACTAGGTGTGCACACATGACAACTATTCCAAGAGTTATACTCCCTGAAAACTCTGATAAGGTGCTACAAAAATGATCAAGATGCTATGCCAACACATCACTAAGTTCAACTCCTGTGAACAAAGTGAAGCAAATAATTCCAATGTATGCCCCCACCTTAAAGAAATTGCTAAACACCATGCTATGAGCAATTGCTTTAAGGTAGAAAATTGATAAATTTCATGCGATAAAAGGTCATGATAGTTTATTTAGAAAGCCTTGTGCCAATTATATGTTTCCAAATAAAGCTACTTCATGATAAGGGGTTTCCTACAAATGTAATGCAATAAACATCACAAAAGATGAACACATAAGGGATCCATAGATTTGGGGTCAGTATACGTATTTGCTATAGTGATATAATAGAGCTCAGAACTGACATCATTCCCTAAATACTCATGGAACAAAAAACACAATGGAGGAATGACACATAAACAAAAGACAAACAAAATTTTGGGTCAACATGGAAGAGACCTAAATTTCTTGACACCTTGCATCATCTCCAAAAGGAAAAAATAAGATAAAAATAAAAGACAAAGTTGATGCCATATAGAAGAATGGAGCTATAAATAGAAGAATGTCATGATAGATTCACTTTCTTTGTAACCTTATACCAATGGAGCAACAAGGGTCATCCAAAGAAAAATATTAAGCATAAAGACACACCGAGCAACATAACATGAGGGATCACATCACATGCAAGAAAACACACAAAAAACACATTAAACAAACATAAAGGAGTACCACACATGTAAGTTGATCTAAAGAAAATCTTGTGCATCCCAATCTTGCTCATCATATAGGGAAGAAAAAAAATAGCTAAAGGGACTACAACAAGTATCGTACTAGGAGAATCTCTAGGTTTAAAATGTGGTGGGTCACTCTCATCAGGAGGGTCATCACAGTTTCCCCCATCTAAATTCATTTTCTTTGAAAAAAAATATTAAGCTCATTATGCACTTGTTCATCAATTTTAGCATTTTCATCTTTATCATCCAAGTTAATCACAAAATGAGGTTTTATGAAAATAGCAGTTGTATGTTCTTGTTTGGCTTCTTGTTTTAGTTCCATGTCTTTTTTGGTGAAATTTATAATTCTTCTTGAGTTGTTTGCATAGCTGTTTTATTGTCATACATTGCTTTATTCTTTTCTTCCAATTGACAAGCAATAGTATGATTGCTATGCCTACACTCTTTATCATTTTGGTTTCTTCTTGCATAGTTTCAACTTGTGATGGGGTAGGATCAGGTTTCTCAAACATTGGTCTCTTTTCTTCTCATAAGGGAGGAACTGAAGGGATCATTGGGGGTTGGGAAATCTCTGTCTCTTTAGGTCTATACACTTGTTTTACCTTTGAAGGTACAAAATGAATCATTCGATTGTCTCTTGGTCTTTTATATGCAATGGGTGGAGGAATTGCATTATATTTACCTTGGTTACTTGGAAGGTTCTTTGCTTTGGCCATGGGTTCATCCATAACTAGTGGAGGAGGAACAATCACAATCTTATCATTTTCAATAATATTGGTAAGAGATAACTTTGTTATGCATTTTGCCAAGTTAAATTTTGGTATGACCTAAAAAATAAATCCTCATGTGGTTCAATAGGTTCCAAGGTTGAGGCCAAAAGAAATCTAGTGAAAAGTTTCTATGGGAGGACAAATGATTAAACCCACTATGATGCACTATAAAAATTTAGTTTTCAAAAGGGAACTTTATGCACTTGTGAATAATGGATGGGATGACATTCATGGAGTGTAGCCATGGGTAGTCTAGCTTCATACATAATTGATACAACATCAGGATTATGGAGAATGATACATATAATTGTTTAAGCCCAACTTTAAGAGGAAGAGTGATCAAACCTATCGTAGGGTGAGCAAAACCATCATGATTTTTCAACCATGCTTTCGATTGTTCATAAGAATCTTGATAAATTTCATGCAAAAATAAGAATTCCTCCATGATCATATTATCTACATACATGAGATCATTTGTATCCCAGTTGTAGGATTGTCATTAATACACCCAGTAATATAGAGAGGACCATCAAGTGCATGTATGGATGCATCAATATGGGTGAAAGCAATGTCGGGTAACAAAATGGTTTGGCCCTTACGAGGTTGAAATTCTATGAGAGTGATCATATCTTGTAGGCCATCCTTATCAAGTCATTCCACAATGACAGGCTACACTTTTGCCAAACTTGACATTGGAAATCAACATTTTGAGGAGAGAAAACTTCACTTCGACACTTATAGTAGGTAATATTAGGAATTTAGAAATGATGTAAACTAATTGATTTGTGAAGTTTTGTAGATTTCAAATGTATTTTTAAAACGAAAATTGAAAATTCTGCATCGTTATTTTTACATCTCCTTGCATTAACTAGTTTTTAATAGTAAACAATATTTTAAAAAGTGAATTGTGGACTTGACACCATATACCTTTTTTCTACAAGGATAAAATTATAATTCTTTTGAATTTAGGTTGTTAACACGAGTATCTAGTGATTTCATTTTGTTTCATAGCATTTTGTTGAATATTTTTTTTTTAATTATGTTTTGAAGTCAAAACATTTATAATTTAGACATAGGTGCACTTTGGCTTGCATAAATTTTTTGGTATGTATTGAAATTCAATTTTTCTTTTTTTGTTAGAACGAGGACATCAATACCTTGTGGATATATATTTTTCAAAAAAAAATTCCTCAAATTTACTATTTTTCCACAATGATTTTCATTTGACTTTGATGTTAGATTGAAAAACCTAATATATTAAAACTTCACAAAATATAATATAAAATAAAAACAAAATATATTAAATTTATAGTTGTTGGGAAAGCTGTGTTTTAGACATTACAATCATCCAACTTGGTTTTATCAATTTGACTCCATTTGCACCTCATTCCCTACCTTCGATAGTAAAAATAATGCATAAATTTTTAAATGGTGGAGGGGAAGGTGAAAAAAGGGGGTTCATTCAAACCCCCCTATATGGTGCAAGAGGGGGTTCATTAGAAGGGAGTGGGTTCATTCAAAGGGTGGGTTCATTAGAAGGGGGTGGTTCATTCGAACTCCCTTCATTAGAAGGGGTAAACCATTTTAATTTTTTTGATGGGAATTTATAAATTTTCTTCATTCAAAAAATTGTAACCCACTATTGTGAGTTTTCCTATCATTACTCTTATTATCATCCTTATCATTTTCATATCATCAACTTTGACAATATTCATCTCATCATTCTTAACATCACAAGCTTACACAAAGTTGGATGAATGGTTTGGCATTGGAATGGTAAAAAATTGTAAGTTTTTGTTAGTTGGGGCAATAGACTTGTTTCCTTGATCATTAACACCGGCTAACTCCAAATGCGATTAGAATCAATGAGGTCTTGAACTTGATGTTTAAGATGCATGCATCATTTTGTATTATGTCTAGTTATGCAACGATATTGAAAAAAGGCATTTGGATTGTGACTTGGAGGTAGAGGCTTGGTTGTGTCCACATGCCTAATCAAAGGTAATCAGATTAAGTTCTTATTCAAAATTTGCAACATGATTAAATGGAGGGTATCAAGTAACTGGGTAAATTGTCTATCTCGCTATCTAAATTGGTATGGGGTTGAACTTATGGCAACAACTTGAGGGTCAATGTGATTGGTCGTTTGAGGTGTATGCAACTTGATAAAGTTTTTTTTTTGCTTCTTAAATGGTTGATATTTGTTTTGAGGTACAAATTTGGATTTCCCAATAGGAGTAGATGAAGATGCCTCTTCATAATGACCAACCAAACTCTGATAATCATGAAGGGTCGTAAACAAATGTATAAAGGATGGATATCTCATCAATAAAATTTTATCCCTTATGTATGGTTGTAAATTTTCAATGAACATTCTTTGAATATCTGCATCAAGGAGAGTGAGATTAATTTGTGAATACAATAGCTAATAGCGCCCTATAAAGTCTGTGACCTTTTCATTTTTATTTTGTTTGCATCTCACTAGATTAGTTAATATAATTTTAGGTCCAATGTTGACTTGGAAATGTTGGAGGAAGGCCTCAATAAGTTCATTGAAAGAGTGGATTGAGTTATTCAACAATGAACAAAACCATTCTAAATCCATGTCTTTCAATGACCTAGGAAAGAGTTTAGCTAGGAGTTTATCTTAAAAAATGAAGTCACTGCATAAGACTATATATGCTAATATATGATTGCTATGGTCTCCTTTACCATTGTACTTATCAAATTTGGGTGTTTTTTGGCATTGGTTTTTTCAATATTTCAAGTGACAATGGGCTTCTTTTAACATATTGCAATGGTTAACCATTTTGGTTTTGGTTCAAAGTTGATATTTTTTGTTGAAGTGAAGTTACATTTTGCAATAGTTGGCTGGTGACCGAGTCATTGGTTGACATGTTTTGGGAATGTGGAAAATATGGTGGGATTGTATATGTGCTTGGTTGAATACTATGTTATAAATTTATGAGAGGGGATGAAACTTGAGGTGTCACATGTGAGGATCCAAAACCATAAGGATTCCCAGTGGAAAGGATTAATGTTGGATTTATGCCAATGGTTGTAGGAAGGGAGACTTGATTTCCTCCTTGAATTTGAGTTTATCCCAAAGATTGAGTGCAACTAGGCATTATAGGTACATTAGCATCAACTATATGGGCTAGGCTACTCAAAACCTCTAATCCTTGATCATCATTAACCAGTTTCCTCATGTTATCTATTATAGGGACTGTTGTGTACTAGCTAGATACTCAATACTCACATAGTCTTTAAGTCTTTCTAAATCTTTGTCCAATTGTTTTAGTTTATCTTTGGGAACATGGGGAAAAATATTCAATATCTGTGAAAATGAGTGATTGTAAATTTGTCATTGGTATAGTAGCATTAGGGATAGAGTCCAAAATGGTTTGAGTATTGAAAACACTTTTGATGAAAGATTTGGAAGACGTTGGATCCAAAGTGGATGTAACAATAGTGTGGGATTCCATAAGTCTACAACTGCATCTCACTAAAGTATTATAAATATTAGGACACTAGGTCGTGAAGCTCATGTGATTTTCAAAACACTAGGTGTACCTAAGATGAACACTAAACTATCTAATAACCACAACACAATACTCAAAAACATAATTCAGACAACAAAAGTAGACATACAATACAAATAGAAAGATCTATGCAAAAGTTGGTTGAGCCAACTGTAGGAGGACAAAGGCGCCCAAGGATATCTATGTCTTGGGTAGGTTTTCCAAAAATTCAAAGTCTGACTATGTGTGATTCTACTTAAGGATTTTGGGTATGGTTTAAGATAGGTTTGACAGTGGATATTTTCCAGGATTTGCTTAATTTATGCCAATGCAAGTGTGTAACAATGTGTGAACAATAAATGATAATTTTGAATGCAAATTCTTTGATCTAAAATGAAAGAATTGACTAATTGTAAGATGCCTAAATCTGAAAATGATGGTTTTGATGTAATTTTGAAACAAAACAATGTAATTTTTTTCACTTTTTTTTCTTTTTTGAGCTATATGAAAGATGCCAAAATGAATGCAATTCAGAATTTTAAAACAGAGATCTGTAAACACAAACAAACTGGGGCCAAAGAGACATAGATGTGTGATTTTATTTTTGATGCAAGTGTAGGAGGACAGAGGCACCCAAGGGCATCTAAGTCCTTGATAGGGTGATTGAAAACTAAAAAATTGAATGTTTACTAGACTGTCTAAGGGCTCTATTTTTGTATGAAAATAGGTCTGTAACTGAGTATTTTTCTAGAATTTTCTCAAATAAAGACAATGTGATTCAAATTCTAATGTGTAGCAATGGAAATGATAATTAGGAAAGCAAATTTTAATGTGGATATGATCTAAGTAGTTGAAATGAACCCTAATGCAACCTATGATGCAAAATGATATATAATTTATAAAAAAATCATGTCTTTTATGATACAAAAGTGAAACCCTAAATGAGAAAAGCAAAACAATGCAAAAATTCAATCTAGGATGAAATTTTAGAAGGAATTTAATATTAACAAGTCAAGTTCACCAAAATGAAAGAAATAAAAGTAGAGAACCCTAGGTCTAATGTGTAAACCTAGGATTCAAATTTTTGTTGTGTTTGTGGTTTTTCTATTGTTTCATTATGATGGAGATCATCAAGGTGTTTAGATTGAATTTCAATCATGAAGGTGAGACAATCGGACTTGGATTTGTATCTTATTGAGCCTTCAAATGGATTGAAATTAATTTTCTATGACTAACCTAATTAGATTATGTGATCTACTATACAAAATGCAAGATACCAATAATTAACAAAGTGAAGAAGATAATTGTAGGAAGATCTGGGAAGGGTAGGGGATTGTGTACCTATCTTGAAAAGTTGTTGTTGGTTTGAATATAGGGACAAAGTCACCTAGGGGCGTATGGGTCCTTGTAGGATTCTTCTACTCTATTTTTGTAGTTCTTTTATGGTAGATCTAAGACCTTTGTTTATGCTTGCAAAGTTTTTGGATCACTATCGAATAATTCTATAGGTGAGTTTTCATGAGTTGACAAGATGTAGGGTTTCAATTGCAACAATGAAAAATCTATCTTCAAGCTTCTTCCAATCCTCTCTAAACCTAAAATTTGCATATTCACAAAGAGAAGAAATGTTGTGCCATTTAGGGGCTCGCCTTAGTCAAATCCTGTGTTAGTGTTTCCACTTCCACAATGGAAATTCTAATGATAAAATGGATAAATGATAGGAAGAAATGATGAATCATCAAAGTGATGCAAGTCACCACCCTTCAATGGCTTCCTTGAAGGATTGAAGTCATACACATCACTTCAAGGTCTTGTATCTTTCTTGCTTGATTGCTTGAATTGCTTGGAGACCTACAACAAGGGTTAGCCTTCAAAAAAAATAATAACTTAAACACATATGAAATCACATAAGATTTGACATGATGTTAGGATCTTGAATTTCTACAATAAAGCTCTAAAATGTTGCTCTTGACTTGCTTGATAGTGCTCTCAATGTTCACTTACTGAGCTTGATCATTTTACTTAGATTTCAAATGATGCAATAACTAGGCATTTATAGGCATTTATCTAATTTCCCAAAAATTAAATCCTAAAAGCTAACATTCACAACTTGAATTTTGAATGTTAAAATGTTGACATAGACATATCCAAAATTGGTCCCTGACAAAATAGTGGTACCCATACACCCTAGGGTGAATGGTTACTGACCTTATTTTCTAGGAAATTAAGTGTTAGAGGAAAAATATCAATTGGATGCATTTGTTCAATGCTTTCAATTTCTTAGACAATGGTACAAATGGGCTATAGAATGCATAATTAGGAAATTAGGTGCTTAATTAGGCTCAATAATTTAGGGGGGATAAAATATAGAGTAAAATTTTCAAGGGTGACAATTTATGACGGTACAATTAACAACCATAAATTAAACATAAAATCCTACTAAAATTCATAGACACTCATAAATCAT
>VDFB02153880.1:0-16148 GCA_007258455.2 Sequoia sempervirens
TGAAACTACCATTTTGCTAAACCTCACAAGTTTGCAAAATATTCAACCAACAATGTGCAGATGTATATCTGCAACCACCACACTTCACATGCCATCTTCAGGAGCTTCGCAAAGAAGGAGTTCTTGAAACCAGTTGAGACCAGATATGCATCTTATTTCATTCTTTTGGAGAGAATGCTTGAGTTGCAAGAGCCACTGCAACTCATGGTTATGACACAAGAATGGAATCGGTGGGATGGGGCCAGATGTGAGCAGTGGGGAAGAAGGTGAAGCGGAGTAGATAGTGAAGGGTGATGCATTTTGGCATGATGCAAAATATATTGTCGCCATCATTACACCAGTTGTACAGGCCATCAGATATGGGGATGGGGACGCACCTAACCTTGGAGAGGTGTATGAGTGCATTGATTCTATGCTTGGACAGATGAGGGAAGTTGTGCGAGAGAAGGACCCCACTTTAGCATTCTACAATGTTTACATTCAGCCTATTATTTAGCGTAGATGGGACAGCCTAAACACTCCCTTGCACATGGTTGCTTATGCATTGAATCCGAAGTGGTACATGCCTAGGCCTGGTAGAGTTACACCGATTCAGGATGATGAGGTGAAGGAAGGGTTCTTCAAGTGCATTGATAGGATGTATGATTCTGAAGTTGTTGGCAACATTCGCATTGAGTGGACGGAATTTTCTACTCTTAGGGGTTATAAGGCTGCATCAAAGGTGGATATAAGAACTATGGCACAGGAGGATCCGATTTTGTGGTGGACTTGTCATGGACCGAAATCACTGACTACCACACTAGCCGTTCATTTGTTGTCCTAGGTTTCTAGTTCTTCAGCTTCTGAGAGGAACTGGTCTACTTATAGCTTCATCCACTCCCTTAAGAGGAACAAACTTACCTCTAGGAGAGCAAAGAAGCTAGTGGTTGTACATAGTTCCTTGCATATCACTGACCGCGGGACACGCGTGTACAAGGAGAGCCCAACAACACGATGGGATGTAAAGCCAGAGGAGCCATCACAGATTGATGAGGATGAGGATGCTTCAGATATAGGGTTCCTTGGTGTTCCTTCGGTGGATCTTGACCTTGGGGAGTCCAGTGGTTCCAGTGATGAGGAGTTTTCCGACCTCCCGAGGGATGATTAGAGGCCTCTGCCTCCTTCACTACATTTTGATTTTGTACTTGTTTTGATATCATGCTACTCATTGTACTCATCTTTATGATCAGATATTTTTGATATCATATAATAGAAATCTTCCATTTGTCGATTCAACAATTGTTACATTGTAGTATTGAGTATTACTATTCTAATTTCTAAATTCTAATTAGTAATTTGATATTGAAAACTTCAATGTTCAAGTATTTATTATTTACTAATTTAGTATTTCAATTTTGCTATTTTACTTCTTAATAGTTTTATACATCTTTTCATAACTAGCATTTTAAGTACCATATGTATAGTATATAGTATATACACCCCCCCCCCTCCGGACACCTCACCGCCATCCCCCCGCCGTCCCGAAATTGAGGCCCCTTTGTCCCCCCGTCCCGGAACCCTGTCCCCCCGTCCCGACGTCCCTCCATCCCCGACGTCGGTGTAACATAGGTTAATTAGGCAAGCCTAATCATAACTAAGATGAATTATACACTTTGTCAACCCCCGACATTGCATCTGACTGATTTTCTGCGAACCGGAACTGGGCTAACAGAGGAGTTTGATGAACTTTTGAACAAGTGAAAAATAAACTAAGTCATGAGAAGCTAGGCACCTCTCCTTGACAGGGGTGCCTAGGCTTCCATGCCTTAGCCAAAAATTGATGTTTTTCACTTTTTCTACTTTCTAATCTCCGCCTTTGCCAGCTGCATCTTTTGATCATTGATTTATGCGAGGCGAAAAACACCTGCATCTAGATGTTGAGCATACTAACATGTTTGAACCTCAGTGATATCTTTTCTAGCTTTTCTCAACCTCTAACGTTGCTTTTATCCTGTTTTCCGAACAACTGAAGGTTGCTAACATGCAAGATTCACCGTTTTCGAACAATGAACGACAAAAGCCAAAAAATGACTAAGGCACCAAATGCTGGGTGCCCTGACTGGACAGGGGTGCCTAGACATCCTAGAGTTAGAATTTTTTTCATAAATTTTCCCATTTTCTTTGCTTTCTCCATTTACCGTTTTGTGTGCATTATTACCGTTTGTCGTTGTTTGTGCAGCATTTGAGACTTTGAATTTGACACCTAGCAGTTGACCTTCCTCCATTGATGACCTTGGAGCTCGTGCTTCGCCTTCTGAAAAAGCAGAATACACACACCAGAGAAATCCTGACCTTTTGACGATTCTGACCGGACCAGCCTGATTGGGAAGTATTTTCGACCAATTAGAATTAGTTAGAGCCCTCCAAACAAAGATTCAATTTTTAGAAATAAAAAGTTTTGCTAGCATCCATTTGCTAACAAACCTAGAAAACCCCGAATCAAGTCTATTTTTAGAAACCTTCTAAAAATAGAAACTTTCTATTTTTAGAAATTTTGACTTTTAACGAAATTTTTTACGAGACTTTTACTCTTTACAAAATGCCTTAATGAAGCAAAAATGTTTTAATTGGGCACAACAAAATAGAGGTTGGAGCCTCTTGTTGGATTGAAGCTCAGTTTGTGTGGTGGGTAGAGCCTCCAATAGGTTGGAGCCTATCAAATCAAGGTTGAAGCCTCTTGCAAGGTTGGAGTTCAGTTGAGTGGGGGTTGAAGCCTCCAATAGGTTGGAGCCTACAAGAAGAAGATTAATCTATAATATATAAGCAATATTTTTCTGTGGTTTTCTCCAGCAAGGGTTTCCATGTAAATTGGTGTTCTTATTGTGTTCTTAATTGCTAGATCTTACTTGAATGTTTTCATTGTGATTGGTTAAGTTTTTGAAAGGTAAAAGATTGTTAGATACTGATTCACCCCCCCCCCTTCTCAGTATCACCATGTTCTCATCAAAAAACCCACGCCCAAGTGTGAACATGAGTTCAATATATTGTCATAAACATAACTCATAATTAAGGCAATCTTCTATTTTTAAAACCTATCTCCTCAAAATTAGCCACCACTGCACATGCAATGAACCTGCATGCATGCAAATGCCTTGCATGTGTAGGCGCCCTCATCACATGGGTCCCACCTGTCATAGTTAATTGACAACGTCATACATGACTCTTCCACTGTCATATCAGTCATAAATTAACATAGCAAGTTGTCATAACTGTTACATAGAAACTTATGGCAAAAGCCACTAAATTAACTTACAATGGGGTCCACAAAGTGGGACACCTATTTCCACCAAATTAGGATGCATGTCATCCTAATCACTTTCCATGTAAGTTGCCACCTCACTGAAGTACGTCCCACAAAGTGACTTTACAAGAATGACATAAAATAATATATAGGCTAAAATAAATAATTAATTAACATCATTAATCCTAGAACTTGCAAAGGTTGAGACACCTTAATCCCAAAACTTTAGACTTGTTTATGGAGACACATATTGCAGATTTCGAAAACACTATTAACTGTATTCATCTTCCCTTTGATGGAATTGATTCTTCTTCAGTTGTTGTGAGGGGACACTTTGACCCTCTTGTTCATGATCATTCATCACAATTTGACATGAGTGTGGATACTTTGGATCAGCATTTGGAGGAGATACTTGAGTCTTTGGCTTGTGTTCTACATCAATCTCTAGGAGATTTTGACTTGTCATCTTCAGTGTTGTGGCCTATAAAGTCTGATTTGATTGTGACTGCTTTTAGCATCAACATGGGAACACTTGAGCCAAGTTCAAAGACTTCATATATTTTGCACTTTCTTCCTACGTATTCCTTTCAGGAGTGGGGAGATAACTTGCATGCACCTTTGGTTTTGTTTCTTCCGAAAGGGAGGAACATTCTTCAACGATCGCTGACCATACTTTGCATCCAATTTTGAGCATCTACCGTTGAATCTATTCGAAGGGGGGCTTCTTAGTCCTCTTCTCTTTTTATTCTTAGGGGGTGTTCTCTCTCTATTTGTGGGGGGCCCTTCTTCTTTGGGGGGGAATTTGTTATGTACATCGGTACCTAACATGGCCTCATTTGTTGGGACCCATAAATTTACATCCTCCTAAGCTGTGTTTAACCGAGGGTGTTGATGTAGGGTTTTATTTTCCTAACGGGATAATTTATTTTCCCTTAGTTAAGATTTTACCTACAATTTTATTAAACTTTCTTAGGATAATAAAGTGAGTTTCTTGGCTAAAGCATCCTATTGTAGGCAAGAGGTCACGAGATCTAGTCTCCCCATTGTCTCCGTGGTACCGAAGGGCGTGTCGCGCCAGCGCAATCGGTCACGTGAAAAAAGTTTACCAGGCGTACTGCAATTTATAAGGGGACGGATACCTGACCAATCCCTGCAGTCTAAAAAAGAAAAGTGAGTTTCTCATTTAATAACTAGGAGATAAAGTGATGAATTGTCTCCACCCTTAAAGGGTAGAATATTTACTTTTTCATCACTTTATTTAATGTTGGTCATTACTGGTGGTCAATTCTTATTGGTTGATTTGCCACCTCCATTTTCTCCTCATTTCTATATAAACTCACTACCTAGCTTGTATTTTTCAACTTGGGAGCTCTTAATGCAATTTTGTCATCTAGACATTGCATATCTCTCAAAGTTGTTGGTTTGCATGTTTATTTTTTTCCAGTTTATGCAGATTTGAATTTCTCTTAAGAAAATCCTTGGGTTATTCAATCTATTTAAGATTTCTAACATTCCTCAAATAATAAAATAAGAGATCATGAATCTAAATACATGTTAAGCAGCTGAAATGAAGTGATTCGATCAAAACGGAACTTTCCCAAGTGCCAAGATGTCCAAATAATCATCCAAAATGCCAATATGCAACAAATTGAATAAAATGTACCTACGGTTGAATCTAGAAAAAGTGCATGGATGGCATGATAGAGCTCTTCGATACCTTTTGAACACTGCAAGAATCACAAAAATCGGAGATCTAGGCAAAAAGTTATGAGCTCGGAGGCCAAAAATGAAGATCTAACTTCAATCAACAATAAAATGCACCTATAACAAAATCTGGCAAAATGGCTTGCACCACTAAAAAGTGCTTGGAACCAACTTTTTGATGATATTTGGTTTTTGAAAACCAATACTCTAGCAAAAATTTATGACACAATGAGAAAAACGGCTCTATGAGGGCATCTAGATGAAGATTTGGCCCCTAGTGCCAAGCCATTGGTCACCTAGGTGACTATCTGTTGAGTTCTATGTGTGCAAGTGGGGTTGGACTCCCAGATGGAGCATTGGTGGCAAATGTGGCGGCGGTAGCACGTTTCGAGGCAATGGTCATCACACCACCCACAAGGGTTTAAGCCCCAAGGGGTAGGTGGAAGCTCCCACCAAACTTGGCACCTAAGACTTGCACCAATTTAACCTTGTAAATACTTTTGATAAAAAAACTTGAATTCGTACCTCACATGCCAATGCTAACGTGAACAAATGGATGATGCAATGATTATGCCTACAGACTATACCCACAACCCGCAAAATATTATGCAAAACACTAATGGAATATTTGTCAACTCTAACCTATATATCTACTAACACCAACAGTGTATGATTTTGACAAATCCATATAGAGGTACAAATTCCATACAAATGTGTGGAATTTATACAACCCCCCACAAACATGGCCGAGATTTTTCTATCACCAAAATATAGAGTTTTCTATATGAAAATAGGGGTTTTGAGACCTTTTGGACTCAATGGTGAGGTTCCTTTTGCCCCAAAGTGTACCCAATAAAAGCTCCTATCTGATTATCTCTCAAATTTGAAAAGAGGCTTGCAAATCTAAAGCTCTAATACCATGTTAGAGCCACCAATGAACTCAAACTCCCAAGATCACCTACAACACCAAAGATTGCCTTCTACGAGAGAGAAGCAAGAGAAAAAATTGCTTGATTATGGAGTAAAATGGATTATGATTAATTATGTAATGTCCGCTTCCAATGAGTAATCTAGAATGACCAATTAGCCTATTTTATTCCTATAGGCTAAAGTCAGGGAATAGGGAATATTTTAATTTAATTATTTAATATTATCTGACCAAGCACATTTTATGGATAATATTATTTAATTAATTTAATAAGTCTCATAAAGTGACTTTAGTGGAATATTTAATGAAGTTTAATAAAGACACTTTATTTCTCGAATTTAAATGAAATATGACAAGTGCGGGAATTTGAAAAGTTATACTAGTGACTTTGGAAATTAATACAAAAGTGCTTATGGAAGCTCATTTCTACCAACTTGATTATTTCTTAGTAAAATTGGAGAAGTTCTTCGAAGAACAAACCCTTGGACGAAAACCTGAGGCATGCTGGTTTCAGTAGTACAAGATTCTACTCTAGTTAGTTGCAGAAGAGGTCAGTCAGATTTCTTGCATTGGATTGAATAATTGGATTATTGAAATTTGTGATGTCTTGGGCCAAGACAAATTTCAGAATATTTGCAAAGGTATGTACAGGAGTAAAATAAGCATATTCTCTCAAATTGTTGATTGCCATCAATATTTCCATACCTTCCACACTTTGGGTATCTAACTGTGACATCTTTATGGGTTGTACAAATAAGACTGAAGGGACTTTGTTGAGCATTATGCCTAAGATTCCTTAATTTGCATGTATTTAGGGAACTGGGTCGTACATATTATATGTTGTGAGGCCTTACATCTGTATCTCAAGAACGTGTGAGTCTCAGGAGCTCATTCGCAGTATATTAAGGGAGACTTTACAAGAATATTGCTATCGTGATTATAGCACTAGCTGATACTCTACAAACAAGGCATCAACTTCATTCTTTTGGTAGTTTGTGGTGGCATGGTCAAGATAGGAGGTGTGGGGAGCTACATTTCTTCTTTGAAGTTTGCCTCTTCCCTTTCTCTAGCCGCTGCCTTACATATAACTCCAAAATGATGGTGCGGTAAGGTGCGTGGGAGATTTCTTAAGCAGCGAGACTCTTGGAGGATGTCTTGCCAATAGAAGGGAGTCTTATTTGCATAAGTAATAATATTTGGGAGGTGTTCTAGGTCAGCGCACCATATTTAAATAATTTCTAGAATATTTAATTTGAATGTGTATCTATTCTATTACTGTGAAAGGTATCTGCTATATTAAATTCTGAAGGAAAGTTTACTGTTGATATATTGATCAAAAACTATTACTGCTGATGGATGTCCTATGTTATCTCTCTAAAATTTATTATTAAACTCATCCCAACGAGTGGAAATGTTATAAGAACCACATATGCTAAATTGCTTCACAAAATGTCAATCACAAACTATGCAATCTTTAAAAAAAATTGTATAAATCCAACCTGGAGTATTTCAAAATACCCCATTATGTACAATGAGAAATTCCTTGCTTATATAGGCAAGGTTGAGAGATAAGACTAAAGTGTCTTAGTCCTATGACATGAGACAACTGTAGGATAAGATCACATGTTTACTAGAGACTTCTACAAAGATTCCTAACTCCCTAAGTAAACTTAACAATTTAACATGTTAACATATATGAATAGGTGCTCACTAATAACTAGTTAGATAATGTTTCTTGTTCACACTACAAAAGGGGAAATTGGATAGGAAATACCCTTGTTCGCACTCACATACCTAAGTTTTGGTCTTGTTTAAAATGCAAAGTTATCAATTCTTAGTCTAGTTTTTCCATTAATAGCGGTTGCAAGTTGCTCAAGGATGAGATATGACAAACAAAAATGGAAAAAAATTTGGTAGTTTGATAGCTCCAACGCAAAAGGAAGTTTCCAATCTAAATACAAGATTGGCAAGTGTCAAAGATAACTCCTCCAACAGTCCATTCACGTCACATATCAGCATACAACAAAGCAACAAAGAAAATGAAATTAGTCAATGTAGAGCCATTTATGGCAAAGCCAATGAAGATATCTATAAAGAAGGAAAAGAATTCCAAATGCAGTGCAATTTCCAAGTGGCTCAACCATCACCAAAACATAACAAAGGTAGTGAAGACTCCACCAAAGACAGATTTTAAGTCAATATAACAAGACTGACACTTTTTCATTCACACAACCAAGTCAAAATTGTGACAAAGGTGGCAAAGTCATTAGGAAATTGCAATAAGAGGAAATCGCACTTTTCAAGTGGCTATGCCATTAGAAAATCACACCAATGAAGTGACAAAGATGAGGAAACTACAACAATGAGGAAGAAGGATCAAACGAAGTTTAAGTGTTGCACTTTTTGGGTGGCAATGCTAGCACAAAAGCACGAGAAGGTGTCGAATGGGTGGAGAAAATGAACAAATGTGTAAAGTGAAAGAAGAAGAAGAAGAAGAAATTGCACTTTTCAAGTGGTTATGCCATTGGAAAGCCACGGCAATGAAGTGGAAAAGTTGTTATAAAAAGTGACAAGGGCTAGCAATGACAAAAGCATGCCATAGTGAAATAAAAAACAAACTAAAAATTGTACTCTTCAAGTGGCAAAGACAATGCAAAAATACGATATAGCTGGCAAGGTCATTATGAAACCACAAAAAAAAGGAATCACAGTTTTTAAGTGGCAATGCCACCTTAAAATGCAACAAAAGTGGCAAATGGGTGGAGAAAATGCAACAAGTGTTTAAAGTAAAATAGGTTTAAATGAATCACATTTTTTAAGTGTTTGTGCCATTTGAAGATGGTGATCAAAGTGGCAAGTGGTGAGTGAAAGCACAATTTACTTAAGTGGCAAATGAATGAGGAAAATGCAATCAGCAGACATAAGTTAAAAACATAAGTGAATTCACACTTTTTTCCTAGCAATGCCAACACAAAACCACAACTCAAGTGGCAAACACAAAATTGAACATTGTCAATCAGAAATAACTTTAAAACATAAGGAAAATCTCACTTTTTAAGTGGCATCACTACCTAAAAATTGCAACTAAGGAGTTCTAGTGGACCAAGTTACATTCAAATGCCATGTCAATCGTTTCAAGGCAAAAATCAGCAGATCGTCCTCTCTTTTCTAGACCAACTACATTAAGGAGAAAACAAAGTTTTGACATAACCAAATGCCTATTTGAGGCTATTTGAATGTTTTATTTCCTCTTTGCAGTGAATAGAGATAGAGTTGTTTTAAAGCAAGGCTTTATTGAGATTATTTTATTATTATGTTGTCCCTAAAAGATGCCTTTTGAGAGCTTATAAACAAGTGCCTTGAGCACATAATTTGTAATGATAATTGATGCTAGAGCCTGTGTTGTAGAAATTGTTAGTGAAGTTACTGTATTTTTGTGAAAGTCAATGATTATTGGTGGAAGTTACACTTATGTTGCAAAAGCCACTATTAGTATTATGTATAAGTGATTTTGTAATTGTTATTGAATGTTTGTAATTTTGTGAATTAAATTAACATAAGATTATGCTAGGCCAAATTTAGTATTGACAAAATCCATCTTTCCGAATTGCAGCTTATGCACTTTAGCTATTTATTTTATGAACTCGTGAGGTGTTCACTTATTTGATTCTTTCCTATAAATGTAAATTTATTTGTTTCTACTTTAACAAACAGCTAACATTCGTCTATTTTCCCATTCAAATATTTGTGTTGCAAGTGAATACTAGTTTCTACTTTAGCCAATAGGAAATTGAGTTCATCATTTGTGCTTAGTAGTTTATCCTCATTAATCTGAAAATCTTGGTACAGGACTTGACCGTTGACAGTTTGGTGTTGCATCTGAGGCAAAAACAATCAATGAAATATTAACATTTACTACAAAACCCCCATAAAATCTTATACAATGTACATACTTGTAAATTATGTTAGTTTTTTATTTAATTGGATCTCACGGAGCTCCCTGTTACAATTTGAAGAGAAATTTAAACATACACATTGCTTTGTTTTGAGTTGTCTAGCAACAGATAAATTAAATGCTAATATCTTTAACCATTCACTAGTTGTTGGCTAATTCTCTCTCGTTGTTGGCTCATCCAATTCTAATTCTGCATCACCCTTTCCATGTTGTTTCCTAACGTGTCCACACATGCACTTAAATGCTCTCTGTTCTCCATTCTCACCTCCTTATTCTACTTTTGGGTAGAGATCTTAGGATTGAAAGCCAGAAATTCTTTATCCAAAGACCTGGTCACAGTTATACAAATTCTTCACAATTCCTAAGGCTCGATAATTTTCTCTAATACCAATATGATTCTTAATTTATCTAGTTCATAGCAGAAATTAATATACATTATAAATTTATGTTATTATGCTACTTGAAAAGGTCAAATAACAGTTCGGTTAATTAGATGACCGGAATGTTGTAAAAACTAGAAACAAAAAAAGTTTGCAGCACAACACAAACATTTTGCATCCTGGAAAACCCTGGGATGCGGAAAATCCAATCAGTAATGACAATTACTTATCTACCGGATTGTTGCTCAAAACAAACAAGTGCAATGATATGACTTCTAGTTGCTCTTCTTAGCTGGAATTCTTCTTCTCTAAGCCACTTTGAAGCTCAAATTTGCCTCCAATCTTATAATTCCCCTCTTCCTGTAAAATGAAAGGTATCCATGCCTTGGGAAATGAAGAGACAGTCATAAGCAGGCTTGTAGGGCACACACCATTTTATTTGGTTTTTTTTAAAAACTGACAGTTTTTTTTTAATTAATAAAAAAATAAGTATCCCTGATTTCCCTCGAGAGGACAGAGGATGGCTGGGGGACATCCACTGCCATCCCCATGTCCTGTGGACTGTGATGAGGACAGGGACATGGAGATGGGTGGTGTAGACACTTCCTCATGTATCCCTGGTATTTTTCATTCTTCATACAAACCGCAATTTTTGTTTTGCACTTTCAAGTATTTCAAATAAGATTTTGCCGATTACTTCTGTTCATTTCACTGCCTGCAAAGTTCTCAATATCATACAACTCTGTATATCTAGTTACGATGAGGCTTATTGCATGATGCCATTTTGATTTATCTTGAGACAAGCTTTCTATCTCCTTTGTTGAGGGAAATCCAACTATTGATTAAAACAAAGAATCAATTCCAAATGTAAAATAAATATCTAAAGTCTATGCCTGAATGGAGCCTCAAAAAGGATGAGAAAATGAAGTAACACTACCATGAAATTATGAACTCATTACAAATATGTTCCAAAATTCTCTCTTAACATAGAAACATGTACTTAAGAGCATGCCAGTACCAGTCCATAAACAGAAACAAAAATTAACTAAGCTTACATGTTTTCCAGAATGAGAAAGAAGTTGAATGTAGGCAATTTCCAGCTTGTAAACTGAACTTTCCATCTCATCGCCCTCATCATTTCCTGGTTCATTGGCCCAAAGAGTACCATCCGTAAGTGATTCAATGATCTCTGGCTCAGAGTCACTGTCCTTGTCAACAATAGAATCTTCAAGTTGCTCGTCCTCGCTCATTTCTTCAGACAAGAATTTGTGCACTTGGGATTTCTCCTCCGTAAAAGCAGGTCTTATAAGTCCCGTAATAGCAAGACCTTGTGATGGTCGATCCATCTTTTCTAAATCATTGGTAGATACCGCCTAAACATACAAGCAATCATGAGATCATTTAGCATTTGATTAAATAATTTGTTGAGCCTGAAAAGATTATCCATTTCATCATTAAAAATCCAGAGAAAAGAACGAAAATTTACTAGTTTTCCTTAGCTAACCACAAAATGCAAAAATGCTGCAAGTACATGCATGCATTTCTAAGCATAAAAAGGGGCCATAGATGATGTTTTCTAATGGGACATTGAGGTTGACCAACTTATATTACTACTAAGACCCAGGTTTAAAACCCCCAAGTAGATGCCAATGATCCCAGGTGCAAGACCTTGGCGAGTTCAATCACATAGATACACACCACATAGCATGGCAGCTTAGCCAAAGGAAAGCTGTAAGCAGCATTTCAAAAAAATATTAAAAAAAATAATACTAAAAGGACTCCTTTCTCTTCATGCTACTCCTGCCAATCCAAATCTCAAACCAACTACAATACTGAAGGATATTGTAATGTCCCTTAGCCTAATTTTCCCTAGCCTTTGCTTATTTCTCGCCAATTAGGGTTAGGGTTTCAAATCCTCAATTAAATATCTCCTTTAATGAAATGATTCAGGATTGGAACCTGCATACATGACACATAATCCAACATACACGCACATATATTGTTAGCATTAACATCATGGCATCATATACAAATATAACCATTATATACAAGAAGACACTTCGCCTACTGGAGGAAGCCAGCAGAGCTTATAAGCGGTCTGGTTCTACCACCCCTCCATGGCCCATCCCTTCCGTGGTCCGGGCGGACTTGAGTGGGTCCCTAAGCCAACCACCCCTCCATGGCCCATTCCTTTCTTGGTCTGAGCGGACTTGAGTGGAACCTCTACTCATCCATGGCCCCTCCTGGTCTTTGGATCGGGCAGATCTTAAGTGGATTCTTCCACTCATCCATGGCCTGTCCTCTCTTTCGGATGGGACAGATCTTAAGTGAGGCCTATAGGCTATACCACTTTTCTCAGGCCCTTCCTCCGAGCAGGTTTTCAAACACATAACTCATTGTTAGCCATAAAGATGTGATAGCATCTATACATACTATTGTTTCTCAAAACACATCAAGATCTATTCTTAGTATAATGATGATAGTAATAATATTATGCAGATCATTTTATTTATAATCAGATGGTTATTAAGACATTCGCTGATTTGTATGTACATTCAGACTGAAAGCAATTTCTACACATGCAAATTATCAGCCTTAATGCAATCCCTTCATGCTGTTAATCAAATGACATGCGTTGAGATGCAAGTATAGGTAAGGAACTAACAATGAACAGATAGGAAAATTACTGAAGGCAATCAGACAGATTTATTAATCAGACTTCGAATTAATCAGTTCATATCTATCTAAATATCCTTGCATTTCAGATGGCTTGCCACATGCTAACTGTAAATGATGCCTATATGTTAGAGTTTGAACTTAGATTAGATTAAAACATGCAAGGAAAGACCCTAGATGTATAAGCAATCAGATCATATGCATTTTTCCAGACATTTCAAATACCACGGTTGCAACAGGAAGATAGTTTAGTTTATACAGATCCAATGATTAGAGCAAATCGCAGTAAGGAAGTGTGAATGCATATATAATCCGACCCTTACACAATATAGAACTCCCACTGATTTAATGATTCTAAATTCAGACGTCCATGTGTTAAGGCTAAGTGGGAGTTTCACCTAAAGGGGGTTCAAGCTTTCCTCTCCAGGCCGTGTCAACTCCTTGTTCTATTTGTCTTTGTTTTCTACTCCTCCGTTTCTATTCTCTCAAGCATTCCCTTATACGAAGGGTAGCGAAGAGAGACGTGTCTTTTCACACAGGTCCTTACGTAAACTAATTACTGTTTTTAAAAATTAACCATTGTTCCTGTATAGACATCGCTTAATGTCCTACATGTGTGTAATGTCCCTTCACGATAGCACATCAGGAGGTCACTTATGTTAATGTTATAGCAGCTTCGGTAGCTCCTTCCAGCTCACTTCTTTCGTGGAAGTCTTAAATTGAATGATAGCCGTTGGCTATTCAATTTATATTTATTGTTTTGTTTTATCTTCTCATATTATGGCCGACATGAGAGATTCGAATTGATCTTTTATTAGAAGATATTCAACATTTAATCAAGGCCGACTTTCATCTATGAAGGCGCGTGATTTCTTAAGAGGCCGACATGAAAGTTTTTAAGAGAGGCGTCTCTCCCATTCACTTGTATTTATATACACCTTGACTCGCCCATTGTAATCAGCCAGCAGAGTTCGGTTATGTATGTGAGTTTAATATATCACAGTGCGAACTACTTCACACAAGTGCGAACTTCATACAGTGCGTACCATCCAGTGCGGATTATCATCAAGGGTGAATCTCTGTCAGGCGCAATCTGTCAAGGGTGCATTATCAAGTGCGTATTCTGTCTAGTGCAAGTTCGATTCCAGTCAGGGCGAACATCAAGCAAGTGCGAATTTCTTCTAAGTGCGAATCTGTTCAAGAAGAAAACCAAGTGCGAACCTTCTCCAAGTGCTGAGTACAAATTATATCTAAGCTGTGTGCGAATCTGTTCAAGAGATTGCGAATATCTTTGAGGAGCAGTTTCATACTGTCAAGAGTGCAAGTCTTTATCTGTCTTTGTATCTGATGAAGGTTCAGATTTTTGGCCTTGTGTTCGGCCTCATTGTAAAGTGAATTATTGCCATTGTTCATCAAATATAAGAGAGATCTTTGTTGCTGGGTTTTTCTCCCTCAAGAGGAGGGTTTTCCCAGGGTATCTGCTGTGTTGTTTTGTCTGATTTTGAATTATTTTCTGTGCATTTAAATCTGATCACCTAGTTTTAACAACTTTAGCCTGTTCCTGAGGCTAACGTTGGAATGAAGGGAACCATTTATTTAATTAGTTGTGTATAGCCTAATTTCATTTTCAGCTTATATGGTGATGCAAATTAATTAATTAAATATTTTGCTAAAGTGACTTTACTGAATAGGCAAGGTGATTCATTGAAATATTTATTTTTATGAGGACTTTATAAAGTCACTTTCTTTTTGGTGTAAAAGTGGCTTTGAGAAATATTTATAACACTACTTTATAAAAGTCACTTGTAATTGTTGAATGAAAGAATACAAAAGAGAAACAAAAGGCATCATTCGCACCTTTTTAAAAGAATGGATTCTATTCACCGGAGAGCTCCAGTTGCTTGTCTTAGGGTTTGAGGACCTTGCCAATCCAGTTTCGGGTGTGAAATACCATTCCCTAGCTGGTGCGATTTCAGATTTTGGGAAAGAAATCTTCATTGTGCAAAAATTGTATTAAGAGGTGTTTTTTTTGGAACGAAGGGCATAGTTTATGTTTCATTTTCGTGATTGTTGGTATTGAGATTTTGGACGGCTTCCATTGAGCTATTTGGGGAAGAACAATGTGAAATATGAGGCGACTTCATTTTGCACCTCACAGATGCTTTGTTTCCGCATTGGCTTCAAGGAAGAGTCGTGCTTGTGGAGTACGTGAGCAGAGAAAAAAAAGATAACGCGATTTGCAACCTTGGCATCTTGGGGTTCTTGTTGCTAGCTGGGTCATGGTCATTTGAAGGGTTTATAGCAGACGTGTTGAGGTTTTTCACATGGCACATACAGTGCTTGAAGAAAGGATGATCTAGAGTGTTGTTGTAGCTACTGAGGGTGAGCTTTGGCTTGTGACGTCCTCCAGGTTGGGTCATTTGATATTGTTGTTATGAGCATTTCCTTTCTTTTCATTGGAGAAATCTATGTTGTTGTTCTTGACTAACAGCTCATGCTATATCTAAAGGAAAAGATGTTAATGAATGTTTGTATCAGCTATGAGATATAACAAAAAAATGCAGCTCTACATTATATGATTTTCAGACTGTTATGCTTAGAACTGTGTCTCAACTATATAAAACCATATTTATGCATTGTAGTCACTTCTTAGATGAATAACTAACTTGAAGATCATTAGAAGTCTCAGAACTCAGTTCGATATAGGTCTGATATGTATTTCTGGGCAGATTTAAAGAGCTAGTAGTCAACATCTATGCTTGTTGAGAATGTATAGTTTGTTGTAACTATGTTGCCAATGGAGTTTGAATTGTTGATTGTGTTTATGTTATGCTGTTAAGAAATTTCTGAACATTGCAACTGTTATATCGGATGCTTATTATGAAGTGAAAACATTATTGCTTAGAGAAGTGAAACAGCTCTTGAATGCATTTAAACTGCACACTTAAAATTTAAACTGTTGTTGTCAAATCTGCATTCATTGACATACTCTAAGTTGTAAACGGAGTTTGTCAAACAAAGTCAATGGTCTGAAATTAGTCAGGATCACCTCAGTGATATTAGAGCATTTGCCACTGTGTGATGAATCGAGCTCCCTTCAAATCAAACAATGAAACACCATAACACTCCATTCTAAGGGAAGGTTATGAACATAAAATTATATCAACCAAAGTAACATTAAGGACAGATGTTCAATAAACAAACAAAGGCATGAAATCAAAAAAA
>VDFB02153882.1:0-25389 GCA_007258455.2 Sequoia sempervirens
TGGTGTGTCACAACCAATATTGATCCTTGTAATTAGCTCTAAGGACTTGAGTTTCACTCTATGCTAGTCTCAAAGGGAATGTCCTATTTTGTAGCATGCCAACCTTTTCCACTATTTGATTGTTTTTTTTTTAATCATAAATGACACATTTACTATTTTCAAATATTGTACAATATCCATTTTCAACAAGTTGCCAAATGCTTAAAACATTATATACTAACCCATGTACATATGAGACATAATGAATATGCCTTTTCTTGTGGGAGTAAATAGTGACTCCCCAACACCCCCAGGAATAGTTGCTAGACCAAAACCACTTCCACAAGAGAGAGAATGGCAAGAATGCTTGCTTCGCAATGCAATATTGATTAATGATTGAATATGATTGAATTTCTATGCAAATGTACATGAGATTCCTTACTTATAAAGGAAAGGTTGAGAGATAGGATTAGACAAGATCATGACAAGTGTCTTAATCCTATTACATGAGACAACTAACTACCTAGGAATCAAGCAATATAGCTAGATAAGATAAGTTCTAGAAAAGCCAATTAAGACTTCTAGAAAAAATCTTATATCCTAAGTAAACTTAACCATGTGAATATGTCCCCTAATTACCTAGTGAATGAATTAGCTAGGTACAAGAAATTTATTCACACCAACACCCCTCCTTAAGTGCAACTTAGGGAGAAGATTATTATGCAAACTATGCAAAGACTATGAGGATGTGTCGCGACTACTAGGCCATGTTAGGTACCCATTTACAATGCAAATGCAAATGTGAATGTAATCAATCTCTCACAAGCGGAGAAAAGGAGAAAACCCAATGGGACAAAACTCCTCCCCAAAAGAGAGAAAACAAAAAACAAAACAAACATGATGTATGGAGGACTTAAAGATACCTCCCAAGGACTACATCCATCATGTATGTACAATCAAATACCCCCCCATAAGAGGGAAGTAGAGAGGTAAGATATCCCCCCATAATGAAGAAGCTTCAATGCTGATGAAGAATGCATAAAAACAAAAGATGATCCAATCTCTACAAGCAACACATCTCCACTTAGGAAGAAACATATCCATAAGTAGATGTAGAAGCCACTCCATGTCCAACTGAAAGGAGGAAGAATGAATGCTCAACATGTATGCCTCTGAAAACTGATGAGGAGTCTCCAAGCTTGAATAAGTCACAACATAATCATGGTCAAACTCAACCAAGAAACATGACAAATCAAGTGAAGGAGGAGACTCATGAATGTCAATCTCCAAAGACAAAGTAGATGATATAACAATTGTGCTAAAACTGTCATCAAAGAGGAGATAAATCCCCTCAAGTGTGTCCTCCAAATTTGTAGTATGAGACTCCATGAACAAGTTAGAAATACCTGTCAAATACTCATCCCACAAAGCAAGATCTGGAAAACTATGATCATCTTGTTGAATAGAAGCATCAATGGCTGAAGAAGCAGGAGGTGGAGTAGGAAGCTCAACACTGGTCTCTAGAATACTAAGGTGTAGATGACCAAACTTCTCCTCACTAACATGGTTCACACTTAATGGAGTGTGTGATGCAGTCAAAGGAACATTATCATCTTCCAAAGAAAAATGTGAAAAGGAATATACACGAGATGAATGATCAGCCATCCCGATAGCAACAATATTCCTAATCTCCAAGTCCCTTATGTACACCCTATCTAGAGTGCACTCAATTGTTTTACCTTAACCCCCATGAGTAATTTGATAAATAGAAAGGAGATTAGTGGACAAGGAAGGAACACAAAGTACATCATTGAAATTCCCTTCCCCCATATCAATAAAACCCTTCCCACTTACCTTCATATATGTATTGTTACCCATCAATATATGAGGTGAATTACACGGCTCAAAAGAAGAGAACATATCCATAGAAGATGCCATATGGTGAGATGCCCCTGAATCAAGAAGCCATCTATGAGATTTAGGACTTGTAGAGGCCAAGAGTGCCCGTCCTTTCATTTTGTGTAGCCCAGATGTAGATGTTGTGTTCTCCAACTGAGATGATGATGATGATGATGAGGCTACTGAATGAGATGATGAGGAAGAAGTAGAAGACACTGATGAGGGAAGCTGAATGTTATTATTTTGAAGAAGGTGTGTGAGTTCATCAATCTTCTTATTATAACATCTATGCTCATCATGTCCTAATATTTTACAATATGCACATTTGAACTTCTTCTTTTTAGATGATTCCTCTTTTGAAGAGGGTGTAGACTCAGGAGTGCTATGTGAAGGAGAATCTTTCCCTTGCTCATTAGACTTGGGTTCCTTCTTCTGCTTCTTCTCTTTGCCACTTGAAGCCTTTGTATCCTTTCCAAAAAGAGCATGAGATGTAGAAAACTTCAATGTGCCCATGCAAACCAAATTTGCTTGTTCCCTTGTGAGCTAAGTTGCAAATTCATCAAGAGAAGGCATTTTGTATGCATTGCCAAGGGCATCCATAGTAGCATAGAAAGTGGAAACAAACACAAAATAATCAGGACCATGCTTAACAAGAATAAAAAGAATCAATTGCTCATCCTCTTTAGTGACCCCACAATTAGATAACTGCAATCTGAGAGAATTGACCTTAGAGAATAAGTCTTCGATATTGTCAAAATCTGAAGGATTAAGACCCATTAGTTCATTCTCCAACTTAAATTTCCTCATCTTATCTGGCTTACCAAAGAGACTCTCTAAAGTAGACCAAGCTTCATTAAGATGAGTGCAAGATGCAACATGATATCTAAGATCTGGAGAAATGGACAACTGCAGAGTACTAAGAGCTTCATCTCTTCTATCAAGTCATTTTCTTTTCTCTTTTGCTCTTGCGAGTTCTGGATCTTGACCAAATGTGATCCTTTGCAATTTTGATTTTAACAATAATAACTCCATTTGAGTTCTTCACTCATGATAGTTATATGGAGTTAGAAGTACAATTTTTGGAAAATCCATTATACAATGAGATATTACAATAAAGGAACAACAATTTTCCCTCACAATACAAGAAATGAACCCCTTTGTCCCAAACAATGTATCCCAAACTATCAAATCAGCTACAAACTGAAAATATGAAAATATGGAAACAAATTTGCAAAAAGTGCATGAATACAATTGAAGTGCTCTTGAATACCTTCCGAATACCACAAATTTGGAGAAAATCGAAGATCAGAGCACAAATATATGAGCTCGAAGGAGAAAAGTGATGATCGGACTTCAACATAGAAAAAATGGCACAAAACTGCAAAATATCTGCACCAATGAAAAGTTGACACTTCCAGCTTTCCGATGATATCTCGTTTCTGAAAAATGACCTTTGTTTACAAAAGTTATGAGAAAATGAAAAAAAGCCCTATAAAAGGCACTTTGGGGCAAAAACGACAGACCAATGAAGGCTAAATTAGCGCAAATTTTCGGCACCCAGGCGTTGAACAGTGGTTCTCCATGTGATCACGGTGCCAAAAAAGAAACAAAATAAAATATGCACCTTACAAACCGTCGGCTTAGGAACTAATACAAACCATCGGTGAAGGCTTTCAGTGTTCAATAAAAAACTTAAAACAAAGTTTTAGTAAAAAACACAGTGGATTTTTTTAATAAATTATGCCCACACCTGCGGACTCAATTAGAGTCGTACCAGCTGACATGATGGGGTATTTCAAATAAATGCTGACGCAGACCGGTGTGTAGAATCTGTCGAAGAAATGGAAGACCCATTGACAAAGGGTATCGATGACGCAGGATAGTACCCCGTATCCGCCCAATATGCCGATCCAAAACACAAACGCCGGTGCCTTTGCCACAAGGATGACTGGTACGATGACAGAGATGACGCCGATAGTACCACTAAAGAATAGGACACCGGTCTATAAAATAAATCAGACAAAAGCCTGCGCAAGTCGTACCATTTGTGATGGCGACGCAATAGATGATAAACGTACCCCTGCGATAAATGTGGAGTACCTGCGGATGGAGGAATATGCCGATTGATGTATGACGCTGGGACGGGGAAACCGAGGATGGAGATTATTACCCACAAAGCTGCAAGTCAAATGAATTCGGCATACACTATTCCGCTGACTAGACCTGTGATCTGGAGTATGCCGATGTGACCTGCATACAAGGTACAATGCAGAATATTCTGCCACTATGCACTTATAATATTTGGCGGAGGAAATATTAAATCCCCAAATTTTACAAATAGCCCAAATGAAAAATTGCCCAATACAATATTTTGACGCAAAATATTGAACAAATACCGCATAAAATATTTTTTAGAATATTTTTTTTGCAAAAATAGGAAAAATGTACCGCTCGAGAGCTATCTCAGCAAAAAAAAATTGACTCAAAAACAACTTTACCCAAAATAGGCTAATTTACAGTCAGATTTCGTTTGTGCGGCCCCCTGATCTCAATCGTGAGGTCCTTGAAACCCCAATCTGCACCCAACAAAAAATTTCAAGCCAACACAATAGAAGGAATCTGCAACACCTGAGAGTTTTGATACCATGTGGGAGTAAATGATGACTCCCCAACACCGCCAAGAATAGTTGCTAGACCAAAACCACTTCCACAAGAGAGAGAATGGCAAGAATGCTTGCTTCACAATGCAAGATTGATTAATGGTTGAATATGATTAAATTGCAATGCAAATGTACATGAGATGTCTTACTTATAAAGACAAGGTTGAGAGATAAGATTAGACAAGATTATTACAAGTGTCTTAATCCTATTACATGAGACAACTAACTACCTAGGAATCAAGCAATATAGCTAGATAAGATAAGTTCTAGAAAAGCCAACTAAGACTTCTAGAAATAATCTTATATCCTATGTAAACTTAACCATGTGAATATGTCCCCTAATTACCTAGTGAATGAATTAGCTAGGTACAAGCCATTTATTCACACCAAGATTTCTAACCTTGTTTTTTTACTACGATTATCATCAAGAAGCCGTACTTGTGTTTTAAATAAATCATCCAATTTTTTTAAAAATATTTCCTATTATGTGGTTATTGTAACCACCATAAAAAAGACATATTTTATGACTCTTCTTTTGTATCATTACAAGCAAAAAATAAATTAGTTTCATGTTCTTCTCTTTCTTTAGAAAAATATGTAGATTGTTTATTGTTCTCCCAACTCATGTTTATAATGGCCAATTTTTTTGTAGTAATCGCACTATCCTTGTGATTTTTCATAATTTTGATTTCTCTTTTGATCATCATTATAATTACTTCCTCCATAGTAACCTCTACCCTATCCACTACTGACTCTTTTATTAAAATTTCTATTTCTTCCTCTTCCTCTAAATCTTCACATATCCCTCTAAGACACATCTTATGATCCATTTTTCTTTTTCTTTGAGATATTTATCTTAGTTTAAAGGCTTTTTCAATTGATTTTTAGCAGATCTACTCATTCTTTGCTCATGGGTTTGAAAAGTCACCATAACTCAGTTATAGAGAGAAGGATTAGGTCTTTTGATTCCTAAATGGAAACTACAATAGGATCAAACTGGGGAGGGATACATCTTAGAATTTTTTCCACAATTTTTTGATTAGCTAACTTTCTCCATATGACCTAATTTGATTGACCAAACTTATCACAAGAGTAAATAACTCATGCATAAGTTCATATTCTTTCATGACTAGGTTTTCAAACTCTCTTTTAAGCATCTTGAGTTTAATTATTTTCATTTTGTGAGTTCCTTGATATACATGTTACAACAAATCCCAAGATTCTTTAGATTTTGCAGCTACAAATATTACAAATATTACTGGGAAAATAGATTCATGTACAACATATTGAATGATAAATAAGTCTTTTGAATCATTTTTCTATTATCTTTGAATTGATCTCTCTATGCTTGAGTTAAGGTAGCAAGAGCATGAGAATATATCTAGGTTCTACATAACTATTATCTACTAACTTACACAAATCTTGTGATATAAAAAATGTTTTCATTTGTATACTCCATAATTCATGGTTTTCACCTTTGAACATAGGTATATTGGAGGCTAGGTTAAGTTTTAATTATTGGCTTCCATATTTCCCATTCACAATAAAATTTTAATTGAGCTTCTCTCACAAACTATTACCTCTTTAAAATTCACCTTCTTTAGAAAAGCTCCACACATTTCTTCTCTACTAAGAACTAACTATTCAACCCAGTTTATGTCCAATTGTAGTTAAGGGAATAAACAACAAATTTTAAATCCTTGGGTTCTTTGATACTAGTTGTTGGTCAAAGGAAAAATCAAATACGAAAAATCAAGTTTTCTAATGTAAATATTTCACTAAAAAAATAGAGGGTTTTATCCTATGCAACATTTAAAATAATTTAGAACATAACATCATATTGCTACAACAATGAAAAACTATTGATTCATTAAAAATCCATCAATAAAAGTATTACAGTGTTCTTAAAGTGTTTTACAGTAATGTTGCTTAGAATATCATTTATTTCCTAAACATAAATATACTAATTTAGACCGTACGTGTAGAGGAGTAAATTGAAAAACAATGAATTAGACTTGCATTATATTGAAATATATTCCAGATCATACAAAATGGGAGAAACAACACTAAGAATTTTGAACAAAACAACCATTACAAAGGAGAAAAGAAGTATTGGCAACTTCCAAAATGATACAACAAAATATAAGAGCCTCTCACACAAACAACTTGCATCAAGAAAACAAAAACAACCAAAAACGAGAATGTTCATTTTAATGTAATAAGATACAAAAAGTTGCCAACACAAGTTCATGTAGCTGCAAGTAGGAGTTGTTTTAAAATACAAAAAATATACTATTTGTAAAATAGTTATAAAAATGTTAACAAATAAAGCATATACAAAAGCAACTTGTATAGCACCTGTCAATCAAAACAAAAAATGGTGGAGGATACTACATGTCATTTACAATGATGTGGTGGTTGAATGAGTATTAACACATTTGTAAATTAGATGAAAAAGGGACATAAAGGTCCTAAATTTTTCTTTAAATTCCTTAAAAAAAAGCTAAATAGAACATATAGGACCAAATAAAAAATAGGAATGAATAATTATGATGTGTTGAAACTAAATTATAGAGGATTTTGTGAGAGCAAAGCAATTTTTCTCCTTCATATGTAACGCATGACTGGGAAAAATATTGTACTCTCATATTTGAGTCTTTTAATTCTATAAGTGCATAAATTGTATCTTGTTTCAATCTTTCATCTATGTGCATCTCTTCTAATCTTAATGATAATTTTTTATGGTTTCATTAACTTATCATTTGTGTATGTAATGAGGTGAAGGTTTATTCTTTTATCTCCATTTACAAATATAAAATTATAATTCAATGCATTCCTTAGATTCTTTTATAATCCAAATCATACTTGTTGGCTAATAGATTGGGCACCTTGAGATATCACAATCCCATGCCAGGAAGGTGCCAAAATGAACCAAACAACCCTGAATATTAACCTTTAAACAAAGACAAATATCCTCTGAATTTTGTCGAGGTACAACTCCCTCACAAGATTTTCAATGAATTTAAATGCTAAAATCAACTATCATGTATGCTTTTAACCAAAAAGTAGTAAAGGAAAACCCAATATCAAGAAAATTCCTAAATATCATATGCAAGATCTAGAAAGTAAGAAGAATTAACACAATGATCAATTTTAGCTAAACTATTCAGGAATTAAAACATACACCCAATACCATCTAAGAAGTGAAATTGATTGTGAAGAAAATTGCATCACTTACACAAAGATAAGATATTGTATTAAGACATTCTCAAACACAAAGATTCAAGAACCTAGATCAACTTCACAAACTGAATGCACAAAGACAAACAGTAATTGCATTCACAACAAAAATATTGTATTGAGTAGTTCAAACTGTCTAGAGAGATCACATATGAAAATAATACAATTAAAGAGGCAGATGAGTAACTGCCTCTTTGTTGTCCATAACTGACCAAAATTTAAAAAGGCAACAAATAAAATAAAAGCAGTTGAGCTGTCACGATGGTGTCGCTTTGTTTCTAGCTTCCAGAGTCACCACGAGTCTTTTTTGCAAGGCTTGAAAAACCTTGAGGATATGTAACAGTTCTTTATGTTGAGGAATGGTCACATTTGTCATTCGCACCCTCCATGACAACTGATTATCTTCAACCGTCTTGATGCGTTGTTCACAAGCTTTCATAAGATTGATTGCTTGAGATGTGACCAAGTGTAGGTCGCTAAGCTTCTTTAGATGCTCAATATCGAATGAAGGTGAATCAAGTATACCATTAACTATTTTCTAGAAACCATCTAACAAACCTTTGATATCCATATCATCCTTAATCTCACCTTTGTCCCATTGTAACCCAAGAGCAACCAAAGTACCCCATGCTTCTTTCGAAATGTCAGTGCCCTCATCTACAATTTCCCTTAGCTTTTGTAAGCTTTGTTTAGTAATATGCAATTTCCATTCTACGCCCTTGTTCTATACTGCACAAAAATTGTGTGAAGCATTAGGTATAATCTACTCTATGACCAACTTCTCCATATCCCAGTTTAACATTAATTTTAGTTCATTTTGATAATTGTTCCACAACTTTTCTTCTTTTTCAATTGCGACAAACTCTGCCACCAAAGTAGTTTTCCAAGCATTTAATTTCTAGAAACAATTCATAGAATCATAAATAACAAGACTCCCCTTCTTAGACAAACACTCACTCCATTCCTTCACAACCTTGCATAGAGTTTGACAATTTTTTATTTTGGTCACAACTTCTTTTCCAATCATTGCTAAGGATTCAATAGAGGAACTCACTTAAAAGAGAGGTTGAGGGACGAGCTCAAAAACAGACCTTAGACATTCAGTTCAATCTTGGACCCAATCTTTTATTTCATCCTTACTTATCCCTTTTCGACCTTTCAACCATTCTAGTTGCAAACACCTGAAATATTTGAACATCTCCCTCTCTGGTAGGGGGGACAAGATATATTTTGTTAACCTCAAAGTCACCTATTGTTTCTTGAGTGACATCCTTTTGTGTTGAAGGATGCACAATCTCAACTTGGAGGCTCCCTAGTTTTGTGTCATCCACCAATCTTGCAGTAGTTTTCAATTTATTCATCTTTGGGATGGGGGTTCTCTATAGTAATTGACCTACCATATCTTGCTTGGGTATACTAAGTTGTATGACCTTCCTTTTCCTAGATAAAGTATCCTCAAACCAAGCTGGAGTAACTAGGATATTAACTACTTTTAAATATGAAGACCCAAACAAATTTCTATTAATAGGAGGGGTGTCCACTGTAGATGAAACGGTCTCTGACCTCTATGGTGCACTCACTTCCCTGATAGGTGATTCATCCCGAGAGGGAGAGGAGTTGATATTTAAAGTTTCCAAACCCTCTTCTTCCTCTTCTCCTTCATTCTCTTTTTCCAAAATAGGAAGGTTAAGGATATCCTCCCCACAAGTTTGTGAAAACACATTTTGTCTAGTGGATCCTCACCACCATCTCCTTGAGCCCTTGATGGTAATGACTGGGAGGTATCACCAGTTGATTTCTCGCTTGCAAAAGCTTGGGAAGTTCCCTCCGCAGGTCGTGACTCCTTAGACCTGGTGTGAGGACATGACTATTTTTTTTCTTTTCTTAGTCATCCACTCTCGTGTTCTAGTCAAGAAATTGGTAGTCCTTGCCTCAATAGTCTCCTTCTCCCTACCACTCCAGTCCATGGCATGGATAGGCCGGTTTTCTATTAACTCAGTATAGACTGGGTCTACCATGTTAGACCCATCCTCCACAATGCCCTGTAGATCCTATTTTAAGTCATAGATGATAATTTGTTCCACTGACAACCTCATCTAGGTCCTTTTCCTGACTTCATACTCATCAAAATAGTTAGCCCAAAAATCTTCAAGGCTAGGTTGATGAAAGAAATTAGGGCTTAGTTTCAAATTATTCTTAATATAATCCTTTGAATCAAAAGGAAATCATTTCTCATATGAAATCATATTATACTTAGATAATTCCCTCTCAATATTTAGGGCATCAGACATAGATTGACAACTATAAGAACCAAAACCAATAGGAAAGTGAATTCTCAATCTTTTCTTGCCTTGGCACAACCTGTTTACATTGGCCAACCGCCTGCTTACTTCAATGATCACCCACTTATCCTCATGGTATTTGGGTAATTTGATTGAAAATTGAGCATATCCACCAACCCTTATGTAAGAGAATCTCTAAAATTGAATGAAATGACTACCATCAAAGTCTACAAATTGCATTGCTTCAAGTGATAACTACATTACAGGACCTCCTTGTAACTCCCTGACCATCCTCATAGTGAAAGTATCAATTATTCTCCCAAAATATTGAAATCTCTTATGAAGTTGTAGCTTATCAAAATAATCATAAATGGGTACTTTCTCTAGAGGTAAGTCACTTGGTCTTAATCTAGGCCAAGGTCTTGTGTTAGCAATGGCGTACATCAAGTATGAAGACATGCAGAAGAACCTGTTGAGGGTAAAGAAAGTCATCAACTCATGCAGGCGTCGCTGATAATTTCCACCCAATCCAAGAATTGCTCTTTGCATAACATAGTTTGGCTGAAGAAATACATCCATTCCTCAAATCCATGAACGTCTTCATTTCCCCTTAACCTATGTAACAACACTACAATGTCGGCCACTTCTTCCAAAAAATGAGTTTTGTGCAACTTTCGAGGCAATTGAGACTCACCCCTTTTAGGCTTGGCCAACCGATTTTTTGCAATTGAGACCCCTTTCTTTGCAAAAAATTCAATTTGATAATTTTTCATAGTCATAGGTGAATACTCATCTTTTTCTAGGATTCTCGAGCAAGACACAAAGGTGGACCTCTAGACTTTCAAAACTAGTTGATTATTTTCTATCCTAACCTCTTGTGTTTGTGAATTATAGTGCCTAATACATTCTAAGATTAGTTCGGGGCATTGCACTACTAAAGGAAATGCGACAGCTTCAACTAACCCACTATCAATTACTCGCTCAGTGATGGGTGATGGATTTGGTTTATTGAATTTACTTCTTATTTCATCCAATCTCACAAGCCCTTGATGGGTATCTCCAATTTTTAGTCCCTCATAAGTTAGCCCATACACATATTCATAACCCATATACTTAACCCTTGCCATGAACAAGAGTTTATAGCTCAAGCAATGAGCAACCTTCTGAAATGCAGACATAAGTATTCCAGGAAAGAAAATTGAAATAAGTGGATACTATAAATACCTTCAATGGAAAATTCTAGAGCTGAAATTTTGTGTCTTGTCTAACTCATCCTCAAAGAACCTTGTCACAATGAGAATGTTTTTCTAGCAACTGAAACTTTCTTAAAAATTCATGGAAAAACATGGGGGTAGATGAGCATTTAATATCTTTAATTTCTCCATGACACGTGGTAGCTGTAACTTCACTGTTTTCATCATAAACATATTTCAAAATTTAAAAGTAAATGTCTATAAGCGGTAAAGTGGAGAGTTCAATGAACTATATAAAAGTGCGTTTGAGTTCAAATATCATGTCAAGATGCCACTTAAATAACAATTATCATGCAAGTGGTAAAGTGGAAAGTACGATGAACTATACAAGGCACCGCACTAATGAGAGAACACAAAACCTTAATAGAAGACAAGCTCAAGCAGAAACGTGGGGGGTTTCACAAACTACATAAAACACCACCCAAGTTCACATGACTAAACAAAACACTGCCTAAGTAGGACTGAGCCGTTTATAAGTTGGTAGATAAATTTCCATGGAGTAAGGAAAAATTATAGGGTAACAATACTAAAAATAGTTTAGGTTGTGTATTTTTTATTTGTATGGAAGTTATCAATTTAATTAATGTTGTGTGGGTTTGAATCTCACTTTTTCTCTTCTCCTCTTTTTCCCAATTTCATTTATTTTCCTTCTTTTCGTTCTTGAATACTTTTTTCTTATCATTGAATAGAAAAGAATATGAGAGGATTAAAACACTTAGATATAACCCATAAAATTGAGCTCTTTATACTTGACCTCAAAGGGAATCATTAAATCGAGACTCTAAAATAAGCCTCTTGATTAAACAACATTACATTTCACCTCTTAGTTACCTTACAAACTGACCCAATTATCCTTGAGAACTTTGGAAGATTACAAAATCTCCTTTTAAAAGGAGTTGGCTTTCCACCCCTAAATTTGACTTCATGCCATTTTAGTAGTCAACACATGGATTATAATTGTCTGCAATTATTGAGTTCAATGATTATGCAAGCATGGAATGTGACATACATAACCTAGTACAGACTCCTATTGCACTAATTACAAGAGACAACCATACATATTTTATTCAAAATAATATTGGGTCTAATCATACACAAGTCACAAGAATTCATTATAGACTTAGAAGTAGTATTAGGTGTGGGTGACATGGAGAGAACAAGTTTAACATATAGTATTATCTCATCAATTGAACCCCATGAGTTGTTGAAAATATTGTTTGCTAAACTCATTTTAGGACTTCTCAAAGATAGAGAATGCAAACTATGTAGTAAAAGAAAAAAAACTAAGAGCATCGTTTGTTGTATGTTCTATGAGGGCCATATTGAATCTACATTTTTGTGGCAGCTGATTGGATATGAAAATTCATTATGGTATTGTTTATAACATGAGTTTGTATTGATACAAGTATCATGATCTTTGTGTTTCAAAAGAATGTGACATGCACTCTTGTCCATATCAATAATTATTTGAAAACAACAATGAGCTGATTCTATCAATTGTATGGTATGTTGCTTGATTAAATGGTGTTAAAAATTCATTATATTATTGTTTATAGCATGATTTTTGTATTGATAGTTATTACAATTATTATGTTTCAAAAGCATGTGACATGCACTCTTGCCCACATCAATAATTCTTTGAATACTACAACGGGTTGATTTTATCAATTGTTTGGCATGTTTCTTGATTAAATTATTATTTTTTAATTAATATGTATCATTATCTATACCCAGGTTCTGTCAACCCATAGACAACATAGTTCATGTCAATAAACTAATTATTAATGTTATTAATCTTATATTTTCTTATGAACAAGCATAGTTGAGATATTTATCAATTATATTAAGAGGCTTATGGTATAATAATAAAATTAAAATATAATAAATAGTGTAAATGACAAAACCCACCAGCGATGATAATAATTTAATGAGACAAATGATAAACATTATGAATCTTGTATAATTTTAGACTAAATATAACTCAGTTCAATGATCAAATCATCCAATAATTTAGTAGTGTTATAATGACATTTAAATTTAGAATTATCAGCTCTCAAGAAAGAACATGAATTTTTCTATCATCTCTTATTAATATAAAAAAATAATAAATAATTATCTTATTTAAACTTTTCTGTTTAACCAATAACCATTAAAATTATATAATATATACCAATAGCCCAACTATATAGTGATAAGCCTGTAACCTATTGACCATTGAATTTTATAAGTTTCCTCTTTATTTAATAGAACCACGCCTCTTGAGAATTAAAACATACAGCCTCTATTATAAGTAGATCCACTGTTATGTAATATAATTCTCAGATGCATCCATGACCTCAGAAACATTAAATTCAAATGTATCAAGTCTTACGTTGCTGCATTCAAGTATTACGAGGTTTGAAAGCCAAAAGGAAATGAAAAATCAAACATACTATATTATAATTACGATGGGTTGTGAAATATAGATATAGATGTAGATGCGCGGTCTAGATGAACATGCAGTGGATCGGCAACTATGGCAGCTTGTTGCCTTGTTATTTTAACTAGTAATATGATAGTAAGTAAAACCAAATTAGCACCGAAGATCCGATCCAGGATCAACGTTAAGCTGCATGCAAAACTTCTGATAATAACCGACTCTGCTATCCAAAGCTTCAGAATTGTTTCCATCGCATTCCATGCCATTAATGGCTCTAATCGTGGCTCCGAAACCTTGCCCAGATGTTATCGCCTCATGGCAGTTGCTACCCATCATCCAAAACCACACTGCCGTCTTAAATGAGATAGTGGCATCAGTTGCCACAATGTCTGGATTGTTCAGCCCATCAAATTCCAAGTAGTTCCCCGCCGGCCCATAATTATAGTTCCTGTCATCACCTTACATTATATTAGCATTTCACTGACTCAAAGTAGTTGGGCAGGAAATGAAAATATATTACTCACCATGAAAGTTGCAGAGGACCTCTGCCATGGTAACTCTTTCCAGGCTGGCAAGGATACTGTGTGTTGGAGGAATCACAGTAGTTCATTGGAGGATTTTGCTCATTAATGTAGCAGAACCCTATCATGCAATGCATATATTATTTTTAGCAACATAGTTTAGAAAAAGAAAGTATACAAATACATAAAATAAGGGCGCATATGTTACCTCCAGTCTCGTGGGCAGCATTACCAAAGAAGGCAGCCAATTCTCTCTTTTTAACATCAGAAGACCCAGATGTACCAAATTCTTTGAAAGCATTTGCAGCATCAATAAAAGCACTATAGTTATAAAACCCCTTCCCCTCACACCCACTGCCTGCTTCTCCAACTATAGAGTTAAAAACATCAGCAGTGATTATGGAACTCACACTTCCTCCACCAGCAGCAGAAGGAGAAGAATAACAAGGGCCTTCTCTGCAACCTTCTCCACAGTATGCATTGCCCGTTCCACAGTATCCAAATTGACTACAACACAGTCCACTGGAGCACCCACAATTCTGACTCACTCCCACATCTACTAGTAAAAATACCATAAGCATTACACATAATGAAATAGATGAGGACATGCTGCTCTTACCACTTTTCACAGCCATGCTTTCTATTCTGTGGTTTTTCTCCTCCATTCGCTACCCTTATTTATAGTTCGCAGCGTTTACTATTTTTGTTTTTTATTTAATATATTTTGAGATCCAGTAATTATGACTATTCTTGAATGTCATCTAGATCAATAGGCTGTCCAATAATTTAATTCATACAGTACATCTCAATAATTTCAGGCAAGTTTTAAGGAACAATAAAGACATAAAGACTTACTATTCTTAAATATTTTCTGATTCTACTGTCAAAAGTAAATATTTGTCCTATCAATTTTAAAGAATGTACTCTTTAATTGAAACTCTTTAGTACTTTTGAATAATTATAGGTAAATTTTATGGGAATGTAAAGATCATTAAGACTTATTACTCTTAAACATTTTTTGATTCCACAATCAATAGTAATTTTTTGTCCACTCAAATTTAAAGAATGTACTACTTACATCTAATAATTCTAAGCAAATTTAATATAAATAATAAAGACCCTGCAAACTTATTATTCTTACATACCGTCTCCATTAATAATCAAGAGTAAATATTTATTCAACCAAATCTAAAGAATATACCACCCAATTCAAACTCCATACTAGTGCATCCAAAAATAAGTAATATTCCCTTTTAAAAGAATATAAGCCAATCCAACACTCAAATAATCCAAACAATAATGGATAATTAGGCTGAATATAAACCATACACAGTGACATGATAATATCTTTATTGATAAAAATATTCAAGATAGTTCTACAAGTTGAAACAAAAGGCTTGTGTGAATTAAGACTAAATATAAATTGATTTTGTCACCCCCTTTGCCACATGAATTTGTTGTGTCCTACCAATGTACATGACAAGAGAATGAAAAATTTAACAAGCATTAGTCGCGAGTATTTATTTTGTAATTGTATTTATTTTGTAATTGAAAAAAATAATAGAAATATATTTGAAATAATATAATAATTATTTTAAATTATAATTATAATTTTTGAATTTTTAATTAGATAAATAATTTGAGGAAATGTGGATAAATGAGTTATGATAAGGTGATTTTGGAAGGGTTGATTGCATCTATTCAATTTTTCAAATGACACGTTGTTGATTGGGTAGTTTATGGGACCAACATCATAATAAAAATGCTTCATGTAATCTATTAGATATAGGAGCTACTTGATTAGTTTTTGTCTTTTTATTTAATTGTAAATTCTAATAAAAAAAATTGTTGTTTTGTCTAGTGTTACCTCTTTCAACAAAAATCTAAAGTTTTCAACAACTTTCAAGATTTCAAGGCTCATGCTAGAAAAAAATCAAGGAAAGTCATCAATGTTCTTTAGATAGACAATGAGGGTGAGTATGTCAACCAAACTTTTGAGCAATTTTTTACAACATAAGGGATAGGCTTGCAACGTGGATCTTCTTATAATCCCCAATAGAATGGTGTTTCTTAATACACAAATATATCCTTAAAAGAGGTGGCTAATTGCATGATACACTCCAAGTGCCTTACACCATAATACTAGGAAAAAGCAATAAATTATGTTTTTTATATTCAAATTTGAGTTCCTCACATAGCCTTAAATAAAATTACTCCCTTTGAAGCTTGAACATGTAGGAAATCATCAATTGAGCATTTTAGGATCTTCATATTTTCATACATGGTATGCATATCAAATCAAAATTGTAAGAAAGTAGCACTATAAGACAAACCTTGCATTTTTCTAAATCATCCAAATGGTGTAAAAGGTTATCACCTAGTCCACTTCACCACACCTAAGTTGTTCATTAAGAGTAGTGTTATGTTCTAGGAGAGTCCTATCAACTATGTACTTGACATTTCTCCTTCTATTTTGGATTCATTTGGATTTTATGATTCTTTTAATGACTCAAACCATCCACAAGAAATTATTAAGGTAGATTATTATTCTTCTTCTAATTATATAGTGAAGATAGTGATGGAAAGTCATCTTCATTTTCTTCTACACATGTTTGAGTGGATGATATTTCAACAACCGACCCACCCACTTCTTGGGAATCCAATAGATGGTAGATTTACACATTCATACTATCAGAGTGGGCCACATGCTTACTTTTTCTCAACCTTTAATCCATAAAATTTTTGAGAGGAATCAAATATACCTAAGTGGGATAGTGCTATGAATGAGGAATATGATTCCTTGATGAGAAACCACAAAAGATTTAAATTATATTTGCAAGGTAAGGGAGGTAGTTTGATGCAGGTGGATATTGAAATAATTTTGTTATAAATGGATTGGTTGATAAGTACAAGGCACATTTGGTTCACAATGGATTTTCACAAGTTGTTTGCATTGACCACACAAAGACCTTTGCACTCATGGCTAATATGAATTCAATCTAACTCACACTTTCTACTGTTGCAACACATGGTTTGGATGTGCACCAAATGGATGTGAAGGATGATTTTCTTCATAGATACCTTGAGAAGGATATCTACATGGAATAATTACCAAGGTTTTTTCAAGATTCATTCTTAGTTTTTAGACTTAGGAAATCCCTCTATAGACTCAAAAAAACCCCTTGAGCACGATATGCCAAGATGGATTATTTCCTCCTAAACTTAGGTTTCTCTTGATGTCATTCATAGATCCTAATATATATCTCTTGTGGCAAGATGGTTCACTATTGATACTAGTACTTTATGTTGTTGATATTTTAATCTCTAGGAGCTATTCATCTACTATTGTAGTAGTGAAAGTTTGCTCCAAAAGATAAATTTGATATGATAGACTTGGGTTTATTACACTACTTCCTTGGCATTGAGATTTCATAGTCAAATTCAAGAATCACCCTTACACAACCCAAACAAACTCTTGATCTACTTGCTCAATTTCACATGAATAATTATAATCTATCTCTAACTCCCTTTTTATTTATATTCAAGCTTGAGGCTAACTATACTACACCATTGGTTGATGCTACCTTGTATCAACAAATTACTTTTAGTCTTATCTATTTGAGTCATTATAGGATTAAAATTTTATATAAAATAGGCATGGTTTCAAGATTTATGCAAGAGCCTCATGAGCTACACTGGAAAGAAAATAAGAGGACCATTCACTACCGTCAGGGTACTCTGAGATTTGGGATTCATTATAGAGTTGGCATAGAGTCTAACTTGGTTGGATACACAAGTTTATATTGGGTTGGTGATACTTAGAATCACAAGTCTACTTTAGGTTATAGTTTATCATTAGATTCTGGTCCTATAAATCTTTCTAGCATAAAGGAAAAACTAATTGCTTTATCATCCAAAAAGGCAGAGTACATGGGATTTGTTAATGTAGCTACTGAGGTTCTTTTTCTTCAGGGAATTCTCACTAATTTTGGCATTCCATTTAGGTGGCATTCTAAACAAATTTAATATAAATAGTAAAGATCCTGCCAACTTCTTATTCTTACGTACCCTCTCCTTTAATAATCAAGAGTAAATATTTATTCAACCAATCTAAAGAATATACCACCCAATTCAAACTCCATATTACATCCAATAACTTCTAGAAAGTTTCATATGAACAGTAAAGACAGTACTTATTATTCTTCAAAAAATAAGTAATATCCCCTTTTCAAAGAATATAATTCAATCCAGCACTCAGATAATCCAAACAACAATGAATAATTAGATTGAGTATTAACATTTAAATCACAAGAAAGAAATAGAGAAGGAACAAAAATACATAGTGATAAGATAACATCTTTGAACATGAGATATTCTTTTTTGTCCAAATTCAATCTACTTTAACATTTTCACACTAAATTGTCATTTCATTCTTTATGATATTCCAATTTAACTCTTGGGTTATAGATTTGATTCTTTTTGCAAGGGCTTTCGCTATAGTTTTGTTTGTAGTATTAAGGAGCATAATAAGATGCTAGCCTAAGACGGTATCAGTAATTTTACCTTTAGGAATTAATTAGATCTAACCCTTGATAAATATTTTATCCTAGAGAGCCTTTCTCATAAGCCTCCGAATACATAGTAAAGCAGTATGTTCTAATGTAATATTTTAAGAAATTCAGCTAGTAGCCCATCGTTTTCAGGGCTTTTAATATTGGGCATGGTTTGCAAGGCAACGTCAAACTCTTCAATAGTTAGAGGCCTATCAAGAAACTATATTGAAACTTTAATCGCTATTTGGAATGAAAAGCCATGGTCAGGTGCTAATGGGAGTTGCTTGACTCCTATGGCTGTAATATTGCTTGGAAACAAAAAGAAGAGAGGGTAGAACACACCTTTTAGGGTTAGCATGACAATAGAAAAAATCTCTTGGCTGCCTCGTCTGATATTAACGTTCAAAAGTTGGTGGTAGTTGCAGGCATATTCTACAAAATTTGTAGTAGTATAAAGGTAGAGGTGTTCAAATTAGAACCCATCTAAATTGTTAGGTAACCACTTTCAGAAAATCAAGTTTTCTAATGGAAACATTTCATTAAGAAAATAGAGAGTTTTATACTATCCAACAAGATACAAAAATTTATGTATAGGAGGAGGAGCTATTTTAAAATAAAAATGTTAAACTGTTTACAAACTAGTTGTCAAAAATGTTAACAAACAAAGTATATATACAAAGGTAGCTTACACAACACCTTCCAATCAAAATAACAAATGGTGGAGGATGCTACATGTCATTTAAAATAGTGTGATGGTTGATTGAGCATTAATACTTTCAATCTCCCCCTTCATGCTTAATGAGCAAACACCCATCATTTGTTTTAATCTTTCAAAATTTTGAAACTGCCTTGGTAAGAATATCAGCAAGCTGCTCATTGGTTTTGTAAAACCTTATTTCAACCTATCTTTCAGCCATAATATTTCTAACAAAATAATGAAAAATATCAATGTGTTTGGTTATAGTATGGAAGATAAAAATTTGATTGATAGCAATTGTTGAGTTATTATCACACAATATAATTGTTGGCATATTTTGTTTTTGCTTTAACTCAAAATACTCAGCTTTATTTGATGATAAAGACATTGATGATTGTTTTTTGAAGACCAAGAAATGACACTTGAACAAAAACTAAATAAATAACATAAAGTGCATTTTTTGTCATCAATGGAACCATCCCAATCATTGTCGTATATCCAACTAAACCAAAATCATCTATAGATGTACACACAAAATGCCAAAACTATTTGTACCATGAACATACCTCAAAATCCTTTTCATTTCACTAAAATGGTCTTTACTTAAATTTTGCATAAACCTTGAAAGCAAACTAATAACTTACATGATATATGAGCTAGTAGCTGTGAGATACATAAGACTACCAACTAAAATTGAGAACAACTATTCTCCCTACAAAATGACATGTCTTAGACATCATAACATTATGCCCCATCCCCATATAGTGGCATGATGATGAGAGATTAGACGGAGGAGTATGACGGATGGACATTTAGCCCCACGCTGTTACCGACTAGGTGGTCATGGGAGTTTTGAAAAATGATAGAAGATTGATGTGGTCTAGTACGTCAATATATTTAAAAAATGATGGTTAGAAAAGCAATGTGTTTTCATTTACATATTCTACATTTTTAAAGTAGCTTGGAAAAACAATTTCGTTTCATTTTGCAAGGGTAAGGGGAGCTCGCAAATTATGTTGCAGACATTTGGAAGAGACAAACAAAAGGGGGCAGGTATGGCAGGTTAGTAGTTGTTTATGAGTAATGTGAAATTCATACCATTAATAGTTATTGATAGTGTTTTGAACTTCCATTTTTTTTTTTTATGTAGAGAAGAAATCACGATAAATTTGATTTCCTATCATGAACTTGAAATCATTTGAGCAATAAAATTTACCAGGTATGTATATTTGCCAGAAATGTTTTTCATTTTTCCATTATGTGTAGAAACTTTAAAGAAGTGAATGAATGGGTTTATTTCTTCTTCACTAGGGTTTCAATCTCTATTCATAACTGTCATTTCATTTCCTCAGGTATGCCATTTTGTAAGGAGAACAACCACTATCATACCAAGTGTAAAGTTCCACATATTTTCGTGTGCTTTTTTTTAGGTTTTTTGATTTTACGAATTTTATGTTAACCTCATATATGTGTAGGAAATATGAAAATTTAGCACATACTATCGGAATCCGACTGTGAATGATTAAGATTTTAATCTAGTTTATAATATCACTCTTTGTTTACGGCTATGGGAAACTGTTTTAATTTACTATTATTCATAGTTTTCACATACTTGCTAATTATATGTTGATGCCACATTTTGGGCATTTTGGGGTGCAAAATGAATATTTGGCACACATTAATGAAATCAATAAACTGGGGTTTTTGTTCTCAATGGTAAAATATTAATAGTTTATGTTTCGAAAGTTCTTAACAATAATTAAAAGTTTTCCCATCTTCGTGTTCTATATGCAGAGAAGAAATCTTGAGAATTGTGAGAATGAATGGTCATAAGTTAACTTATTCTCACTGATAGACACAACATTTTTTTAACCTACAATTCACAACATACCCAAAGCATGTGTTATTTAATAGTGTATTTGTAGGTGTGCAATTCAAATATAGAAAAAACCATTGTTGCTATTAATGGAAAAAAGGACTCACTTCTCTATAGTGTAGGTTAGAAAGCACAATTTTTTTGGTACCTTGTGAAGTGTAGGTTGCAAAACACATGTTTTAAAAATAGCAATTTGTCATGGCCAAACACACTGTAATCATGTCGTCAATAATTTGTGCTAAATTTTCATATCGCCCATAAAAAAGAATTGGGTGAACATAAGTATCATAAATTTTGAAAATATTGAAAACAAATTACAACCAATTTTAATATTTTGTTTGGTTTCTTATAGTCATCGGTTTTTAAAATAAAATTGGTCAAATTAAGAGTAGGTTGCAAAACACACACACTGTGTGTTTTGAAACATCCAAGTTGGTATAAAAAAAGAATGTCATGAAATGTAGATGGAGATATGTATAGTTATAAATGTCTTATAAGAAATAGAAGGTGTGAAAACATGTTATCCTTTTAACATGCACTTTATGGCATATGGTATCCTTCACAATACATAATCGACATTGCTCATTTCAAGTAACCTGAAAGGAATGTCTGGATTTGAAGACCTTTATGCTTAGGGAAAAGAGGCATGTGCACCCCAACAAAATGGTACTCTCTATTTTATGTTCAAGTAGGGCTATGCTTTTGCTTTCATTGTGTAGGTTTGGTTGCAAGTTAAACTACATAGCGTGGTTTACAACCAACAAAAGCTTACATCACAGTTCCTAGGATGTGTCAAATAATTATGCTTAATCTAATTTACTCAATTACTAATTAAATACTTTATTAATAGATTCAAACAACATTTTCTTCCTTTGAGGTTGGTCCAGTAGGAATGCAAGCACATTTTTAGTCATTGGAGGTGTAGTGTAGAAAAGAGTAACCCTTTTTCACTCTTAGCTTTGGAATAATTGGCATAAAATTAACCTAATAATGCCTTGATTTAGTGTTGTAATGTATTGTACACATTCACATTGAATCTAGGGCCCTTTTAACAAAATGTACTTAAATTGTACCTTATTTAGGGTGTTGTAAAGTGTTGTATTACACTTGCACACTTATCTAGGGTTTCATTAATTAATTGTCATTAATTGACCTTAATTGGCCCCTTAATTCAGATTTAAGCCTTATTAATGACACCTTTTGGAGGATCTATATGACACCCAATAATGATATGGCATGACATTTAATTTGGAAAATTCAAGGTCCTAGAAAATGGTGTTAGGACTCATTTGCATTTAGTGGTGAATGGGTCCTCTACACATAGGACACCCCTTTCTTTTCATATTTGAGGTGGGTTTTTGATGTTATTTGATCCCCTCGAAGCATGCTCCTAGAAAGTTGTGATAGGACCCATTCGCCTTTATTGGAAAATAGGTCTTCCTAACATAGGACACCCCTTTTTGCATTTAATTTTGGTGGGATTATAATTATTTTAAATCACAGATCTGGTGTCATCTTGAATTATTTGAATTTCAAGGTTAATTCCTAGATTTAGTATAAATATGAGGCTAATTCACATAGTTTCACCTAGCAACTTTGAGTAAGCATCCTACAAGCAAGTTTATGAGTCTAAGAGCATTATAGAGCATTTCAAAGGAAGATTATCAAAGTCTTATTGCAGCAATTGAAGATCATTTCATCATGTCAAAGGCATAGTGCATTCAAGCATGTTGTTGAGCTAAGATTGTTAATGTAGCATTGAAGATCGACTTGCAAGCATTATTTCACATCCAATTTGAGATCAAGATCTACATTAAATTCATGGTCACTTCATGTTAGTTTACAAATTTACATTCCAAGACATCTTCCAAGGTGTCAACATTTCATTATTTCATGTACATGCTTCAATTTCATTATTTCATCATTTGGTTTAATTACCTACAAGGGGTTTGACTTAGGAAAACCCCTGTTCACTAACAATCAACAATTTTTTCCCCTCTTGAATGTGTGTTTGGAGATTTATAGGTTGAAGATCAAGTGGATAACAAGTTTGAAGCAAGTTTGTTAAAGTTGTCAAATTGTAAAAGTTGTCATTCATAGTGCAAGAACATGGAAAGAAGGCTACAAAATTTGCTACAGGTTTTTGGAAGCTGATAATTGAGGATCCAAGAGTGTAGGAATCAGGGAGTATAACCTAGATCTTAGTTTCAAAAACCATAACAAGGAACCATTCACCACTAAAGGCGATTGAGTCCTTTGTGCCCTAAAAATAGTCTTCTTGTAGCAAGGGTCACACCATTCTAGCCTCTCAAAACTCCCCTCATAGTTGCTATAATAGTTAGGGTTAGTTTTTTATTGTTATTTGTATCATATCATACACAAAATCATATGTTTTGGGCTGATAATTAGTGGTCTATCATTTTGATCTTTGTAAACCCTATTTTCCCCATAAACATTAATGGTGAACCTGACCTATTGAATATTGTAATTTTTTTATTTTTGGAAATATTTTCTTGCATCCTAGGTTAGATCTTGCATTCATTTGCATTCACTTGCATTGAATTGGATCTCATTTAGGGTTTCTTACTTTTCATTCAAACTTGCATCTCATTTAAGGTTTAACATTGCATTGTTTTGCATTCTCCAAATCTGAAAAATATTAAAGCAAATGATTCATTTTGTATATCATTTGGATCTCATAAAATTGCATTTAAAAATAAAAACAACATTGCATTCATCATTTTGTTTCATTTTCACATTGCATTTCTAGAGAATCTAAAACTAAAAGCTACTATCTTAGACCTAGAACTGAAAGATATTACATAAAACTTAAAACTCATTCAAAAAAAGTAAAAAAATCCCCATCAAGGACCCATTCACCTTTACTTGCAAATGAGCCTCTAATCAAGCTTGACCTAAACTCTCTGGCATTTGAAAATCATTTAAAATCACTCATAAATCAACAAAAAACATTTCAAAAATACTTAACTAGGACCCATTCGCCCTTATTGGCGAATGAGTCCCTGATAGATCCTGATCTGAATTTTCTAGAAATTGAAATCTTAGTTTTAGGCTTATTTTTGCCGTTGTTACTTTCCCATTTCAGTTTTTTAATTTGTTGTTTCATAAAATTCATTGAATCTAGCTAAATTTGCTTCATTTAGTGCATTGTCAAAATTTAAAATTTGCATTTACAACATTTCATTTTCAGTTTATTGCATTGTGTAATCAATAAATTATATTATGTAGAATCTAAAAATTGCATTTCATTCTAGGTCAATGTATTGCCATTTTCCATTTTGGGTTTGCATACTAGGTTTGTAAAACTTGTATGATCTTTACAACTTTGTGTCCTATTAGCAATTCTATTGTAAGACATAGTTTGAGGCTCATGTCATCCTGCAATAGCTCACTTATCATGGATCTTGGGTTTTCTAGCTCTCTTTTTGATAGTGTTGATATTCAACCCTCCATTGCTCATAGTTTACATACTACATTTCCCATGACTTCATGGAATGATATTATTGGATCTTGTAAGATGACATAAAAAAAAAATATGACACATTGAAAAACTTACAAGCCCATATCCTTAGTGAAAGTATATACATTAGCTTGGTTCCTATTATACAAAATTTAAGGAAAGTGCTTAATATTGGAAATCTAACACAAATTTTCTATAGCCTTAGTTACTTCTTTCATATGTACTAGAATAAGCAAGACAATAATGACATAAAAGCCATGGTCAACCTTATTTAACCTAGTGAAACAAAGGGTGATGTGATGAATGTTGACACAAAGGATGAAAATACATGAGATATAAATGAAGAACTAATTAAAATGGTAGCATTTATCGAAGTTAATCCTCATAAGGGCTCGACTAAAAAGCCTCTTGATATTGGTTTCTCACAAAATGACATACTTAAACATGCACTTGATGGTCCTCTTTACATCGCTGGCTGAATCAAGTATAAGCCCACTAATGGGATATTAATTGATCCCATTTGTGGAGA